>CM021109.1:222351101-222426662 GCA_007115665.2 Sequoiadendron giganteum | reverse complement strand
GTAGAGTGTGTGTGTTCTATAGTTAGGGTGGGAGGGAGATACTTAAGAAGAGGGGAAGGGGTGGGGGAGAGAGAGAGAGAGAGAGACCTTAGAGAGAGACATAAAGAGTGCATGTTTTTTCTAGTTAGGGTGGGAGGGAGATAAATTAGAAGAGGGGAAGGGGGTGGGAGAGAGAGAGAGAGAGAGAGAGAGAGAGAGAGAGAGAGAGAGAGAGAGAGAGAGGAGAGAGAGAGAGAGAGAGAGAGAGAGAGGAGTGATAGGATATACCCTAAGAGAGAGAGGGGGTGGGAGGAGGAAGGAGGACACCTATGAGAGAGGGGCAGATAGAGGGAGTTGGATCTAAAGCCTAAGCCATAAAACATAAAGCCTAAACCAAAGAGAGAGATGAGGGAGGGAGAGAGTGTGTGTGAGAGAGAAACACAAAGGGAAGGAGGACAGTTGGTAGAATAAGAGAGAGGGAGAGAGGGAGGGAGAGTGAGAGGGAATGAGGGAGGGAGAGGTAGAGAGAAGTATATAGGGAAGGAGAGATAAAGAGGGGGGAGGAGGGAGGGAGAGAGATAGAAGTAGAGAGGGGAGGAGGGAGGGATAGAGGGAGAGAGAAGTGTGATAAAGAGAATGAGAGAGAGAGGAGGGAAGGAGGAAGGTGGAGAGATTGAGAGAGAGAGAGGAAGGAGGGTGAGAGATAGGCAGAGAGGGATAGGTTAGATAGAGAGGAGTAGAGAGGGAAGGTGGTTGGGATGAAGGAAGAGAGAGAGAGGAGGGAGGGAGAGAGAGAGGTAGAGAGGGATAGGTTAGATAGATTAAAGTAGAGAGGGAAGGTGGGTGTGAGGAAGGAAGAGAGAGAGGGGGGAGATAGAGAAATTTAGAGGGAAGGAGGAAAGGAGGGAGGGATGGAGGGGGAGAGAGAGGCTAGATAGATAGAAGTATACAGGGAAGGAGAGAGTGTGAGAGAGAGTTCTAGAGCATAAGGGATAAAAAATGAGTGAGATAGAGAGAGAAAGATGATACAACTTGCTGATTATTGAAATTTGACATGTTGATTACTGAAATTTGACTAAGTTTTAAATTTTTGAGATCTTCCAAAAACTAGAATTTGATTTTTAACTCCTAGAGATCCGAAACCACTCTCAAACATCATGCCTATATACATGAAATATAAATTAAAGTATAAGAAAGTAAACTTTCATATGTAAATGTCAAATTATACTTAAATGTTTATTTCATGTATATAGTTTCCCTAAAAGATAACAAGAAGAAAGAGACAAGAAAAAGAGAAGAAAAAAATTTCAATGTACACCAAAACGCGAGCACGTTATAACGTGCTCATGTTTTGAAAATGTTTTTTTGATTTCAGAAAATGCACATTTTTTGAACACAAAATGCGTGCATTTTTTGAAATTTAAACCATAACACGAGTGCGTTATAACACGCTCGCGTTATGGCTTGATAATGACCAATCCTAGGCTCGGTCATTACCAAGCCATAATGCGAGCGTGTTTGACTATAACACGCTTGCATTTTCGCTATTTCAGGATAAAAAAGTAAATTGGCAACAAATTGGCTACCCATTTCCATGCACCTGCCCATTGCTTTTATTATTGGTTATTGTGGTTGGTTGATATTGAGTTGATTTCGGATATTATTTTATGGAGGGAGTATTTTTGCTAAGTGGTTAACGGTGGGTTTCTAGAGGCTAGGGGAAGTTTTTTTGCATGTTGGGTTTCACGATTATTACCTTGTGAAATAGTTAATTATGTATTTGAATTATGTTCATGAGTGTTTTAGCCATGCACTGATTAGTCATCTTTATGGTTGGGATTTGTGAGCAATATGGTTCATGCCATGCTCTAGATATGTGATTCTTGTGGCTTCGTTTCGGTGTGCAACATGGCTTTACCCTTTTGAATTGTCGAGTCTCTAGTTGCTAGTAGGGGGAGTGGCTTTCAATGGGGGCTGACACCCAAAGTGGTGGTCCGGGGTGGCTCATTGAGAGTTTATTTAATCTAGTGATAACCTAAAATGTATTAGGGGTTGGGTAGTTTTCACATTAATCAAGATAACGACTTACTCATGGCTCAAGTACTTGTTTAGGCTTGAGATGAGTGGGAAGGCCTAGAATGGCAAAAATCAACTGCCTTGTCCTCATGATAGGTACATTGATCCTACATGATTTTTTATGGGGGCCGACAATTAGTAGAGGTGGCTACGGTAACCTAGAATGGGGGTTTGGTAGCCTAGGAAGGTTCGCTAGGGTAACCCATAGCAAGCTATGTGATGGCACTCCTCCCTATAGAAACCTAGTATTCCCAAGTCATTTGTTTCCCCTTTTTTGTTTGCATACCTCTAGAAGCGTAGTCTTTGTTATGTGTTGATTGTTGTACTTTGTATGTGGGAGTCATGATAACCCTTTGTGTCTTGTTACTATTTTTTTGACTACTTTGGTGGTGGGATCTTATCGTTATCTCCTAGCACGAGGGGTTGACCTTAGGGTTCCAAATGGTCAGGTGGAACATGCCATGCTCTCCATTGCGTTCCTAGTTGATGTTCGTGAGCATGGATGTTGAATCATTACAGAGATTCCAGATTTTGTACCAGGCTTGAGATAACGTTGATGTATGTAACGTAACCATTTTAGTTGTATCTTATCATGTAGTTGATATATCCTTCCCACTATTATAAGGGAAGCTTTGATATAATTTGGTGACAATGTATTGATGTACCTTTATGCAAGAGAAATTGATCATGTGCTCATTTTTTTGTATTATATGATCTTTAATGGTATTGTATCTATGGAAATATATATATTTAATTGTTTTAATGCAGTGGGTGTGAATGAACTCTTGTTGTAGTTATTTTGCTATGTATGTTTAGATTGGATAATTGATATGTTCATAATATAGTCATGGTACCCTAAAGGACATAGTTAGTGCATATGTAGGTGTAGTTTACATTCTATGTAATTGATAGTATGGTCTATATGTTGATTCACTTTACAAAAAAATATTGTGCGATTATTGTTAGTTAGATGTGTTGTCCTTTGGGGTTTTGTGGCGGGGCATTACAGGTGACTCTAGGTTTTTTGGAACTGCTAGTTCCTCAAGAATGTGGTTAATGTCATGACAAATTAAAAATATCTCCTAGGACACCTATGGATATTGAACCCTAAGGCTCCTTTTACTAACAGGGTTACCAAACAGTAATGTGACAAAGTTGAAACATTTATCTTCCTCTGGTACTCAAACCCCATTCTTTTTAACAAACTGTAAAAGAAATTAGGTACATTGATCAATCTATTATGATAGAGGTGACTTAGTAGCTTAAAATTCATAGCATACAAAAGGTATTATCTACCATTACAAGTGATATACTTAATAATATAAGAAGCAAAAGAGGCCCATACCCATGGAAGTGACAATCTCTTGGTACCTTGTGATGATGAATCAAGATTTTCTCCTACCTCTTTGAATTCATTCTTGGAAGCCACTACATTCACTCTAACAAGGAATTCAACTCCATTCTTGGTAGACCAATTTTTTTTGCAATTGCAGCCTCTAAAGCATCCAATATCAATCCCTTGACAGTGGCTTCATCATGCTAAAATATCGCTGCAAACTACCTTGTCATGTCCTCATAAAACTCTGTCAATTTCAAAAAGTAGTCTAATCATCCCGCTATTGTGAAAATGGGAAGAACTAACCTGTCCTCCAATATTTTCTTGTGTGTTGATGGTTCCCTTTTGACAATATCACCTCCCATGGAAAAATATCTTGATTTTGTTCAAAACACTAGAAATTCAGCTCAAAATTTAATTTCAATCACCCACAAACCCACTATATCTACTATACTTGCATGTACTTATTTCACTGCAACTTCAATTGTCATGTCTATTCCTCCTATGTTTTAGCTTGAATCAACTTAAATTGGCTTCAAATTAGCTCTAAATTTAGGGAATTGACAACGAAAAGGTTGCAAGTGTAGAAAGGTATTAAGGAAAAAAGGGTTTGCATGTTTTTTCTGTGTTTTTCTTTTGGTGGCAAAAATAAAATTTTAGAATTTATATACTATCCCTTGACAACGAAACGAAAAATGTAGATTCCCTACTAATGTCTAGTAAACTTGGTGGCAATCACACATTTCAAAGGGAAAACTCGGCTAAATAGTCCACTTGAACCTTTGGAAAGACTTTCAATGAATTATCAACCAGGGCAGGTAAGCTTGTGATGGTACTAGCACTATATGTGCTTTCAAAGACTTAAGACTACCTAATTCATCCTAGTACAGATGTTACACTTGCTAAGAAATCATAAAAATTCATGACAATAAAGGAAGTAATGTTGGCACTATTATTGTAGATACCTATAGTATAAGACTGTAACCAATTACTATCAAGAAATGAATGTCAAAATTTAATTGGTATTGATAAATAAACCTACACTCTAGAGTACAAAAAAATTAAGCAAACCAAAGCATAATATGAAACAAGAATTGTCCATGACTAACTTGAGGAATATAATTAACATGCATTTATGAAATATTTGCTACAATAGAAGTAACTGCACAAAAGATGAATTGAGGGACAACTACCTTGAGTATCCCTTTCTCAAGTGACTCTCTCCATTGATCTAACTCAAATCCAGCTTCTTAGATTAACACAATCATTATAACTCAAAATGATTAATTACACAACTCCAAATTATCATATAAGATTCTACTAGATATCTTATTCATGAAATCATGATTGAACAATAAACATTGTTTGTGTAAGAATAACAACTAATTGAAAATATATGGTAACTATATTTGCACTTGAAAATATTAACTAACTCCTAATACCTCAACCACCAAGCCATACTATAGGCATGGGGTAAGTTTATTAAAATAAGGACTCTAAACTGAAATCATAAATCACCACTCCCTATATATCAAAGTGTGATAAAGACTAAGCAATCTATAACCAAAAAAAGGAAGAAGAGTCCAAGTAGAATTGAGACTCTAGTGTAACATAACTGGAACATGTACTATTTGAATTAGTCATGTTAGACTCCTAAATACAATAGGGTTCTTCTCCTTCAACATCTTTATTAAATGTCATAATGATGCACAATCATCTTCATTAAGCACCTCCATGTTGTAGTTGCTATGCTCAATTTATTCTAGAACCTCCCTTGCTCTACTTTTTGGAAACTCCTTTGGTTGCGAGATGCACCTTGCAATTGTTACGAGCTGTAGTCTACCTCCTCTAGGCTACAAAGCACGTACACAATACTAACAACCATATCTAAGCACATATATCCATTACAATTCATACATATCCACACATAAATTATGCAATAACCATCACATCATAACCATATTTCCATATACTTTAAATCAGGTTCAAGGTTGCATAATAATCATAAAAGATAACATACTATAGGAATATGTATAATATAAGTGTCTGAGAATGTCTATGAACTTGCATAAAAATATAAGAAAATTATCTAATGACTGGACTCATCAATTTCCATGTGTGCAGGTTGTCCATGAGGAGCTTTGCGGGAGGCTTCATAGCTGGACTACCTATGAGTTCATCCCTTTTCTTCCACTACTTGTCATTTCAATAAATAGTTTATTTACTTGTTATTCAATATTCTTCTTCCTGTAATTTTCTTGCATTGTTTAGTCTAGTTAAACTGTCGGATTTTAGTTTCAGAGTAGTTATCAAACCCTAAGTGTTTCTGGTGGTTGACTATGTCTTTGGTCCATACAAGACACCAACACACCACTAAGACACTAGTGCATCATGCTGACATCCTTAGTCTGTGCTTTCGTCCTTTGGCCGAGATCCTATCTATCTATCTCCTGAGACCTCTAAGATCTATTCACATAGGTTTTGAAGTTCTCTTTTTATAAACAATCATAAAAACCCAAAAACATTGCATAAAATCTCCCTTAGCCATCTTCCGTCACTTGAGATTTTGTCTCTAAGGTAATAGAGAGCCATTCACTCCCTGTAGACTCTTCCTTGTCCTAGAGACTCAAGAGTAGTGAATCCTCTCCATTACACTAATATGCTAAGGCTATGCAACTTCTCATCAAGTTATATACATGATGAGTGTAATATATACATGTTTTTCCAATACTATTAGGAATAACAAGTCATATTTAAATAATTAAGAGTAATTTAGTAAAAATAATAATGTAGCTATCTATCCATATCTCTCTTAAGAGAAGAAGGTTGATATATGTTTATATTACAATACTTATCCATCTCAAAACTATCAAATCTATGTCCATACACCTATGAGATCTATACTTAATAATAATTATTTTTTGATGATCTATGTTATAATATTATGGGTTGATAATAATCATAATATTAACCAATAATTATAATATATTTATTAACCAATAGACTATTGTGATATCCTTGCTTTTTACAGGTTCATTACTTAACTAATAAAGCTACGAGGTAACAAATCTCAAATCATCATTTATTTAATTCATAACATATTCTTCTATTTATTTATTGAATAGATGCATGACCAGAATCCTAGAATAAGGTTTAACTCGTACATATAACAACCAACATATCCATTAAGATGAAATAGTTACTTTTAAATAAAGGAAGAGGTCTACTATTTGTATGTTATCTTCTAGTACTAAAACCTCCACTAATACATTTTATCCACTAATACATTTTATCTGCATTGCCATTGAACTAGAAAGTTCAAAAGAAAAGAAAACCTAGGTAACATACAATATTTTGTTTTAATTTATTTAAATTACTCTTAAAAAATGATAAATATACTCCCACTAACCCTATTAGCTCATCATACTTACGTTTCCTATGTTATTTTGTTTTATAACATACATTGCACATCTAAAAATTCTTTTTAAATAATCTCCTTAAATCCTATGCATGACACGTACTGCAGTCGTACACTTAGAAGACAACACAAGGGAGGTGTATTATACCTTCCTTTTCTCACCCTCTTATAGCCATTGTTAAAATAGCCCCATTCGACCCCAAAAAGTAATCTTCCAAGGAATTTTATTAATCAAAAAATGAATCTAATGCATAGGATTAAAATGACACTTGCATAAACTATGGTTAAAAAAAGAGAACCCTAGAATCTCTTATGCTCTAACTGCACCACTCCAAGCTATGACTCTTTTTTTCTTTGACCACACAGGGGTTTGTGACTACATAGAGCAAAGGTGAGTGGTACCATTTGTTCCAATTTGGCTTGCAATGTGTCTACACACTTGAGGGGTAGGAATTTGTTGGGAGAGGGTGTCAAGAATGGTCATTTGAGAAATCCCTCATCCTACTACCATAGGCGACCATTTGCAATAAAAAAAAGAAAGGCCACCAACTATTGAGGGTTGATGTCCTCTATGTAGGGCATAGAAAGGAATTAGATTTAAACAACAAAATTATATGTATGTTTTTGTTTGATCATTGTTTAACGAAAGGGTTGCTAATAATACCATGGATGCATTTGGAAACATGGTTCATATATTTTATATTTTACAATTTAGGAGAAACAACAATTTTTCATACATATTATTTTTCAAAGTGATTTTACTTAGTTTCATTTGTTTTGTTATCATTGAATCTCCCTTTTACGAATGATTCTAAATGTGTAGAATCTTGCAGGTATAATTTCATGAAGAGGGATCAAGTTAAGTTTTAGACAATGATATCTATTATTTTTAATGTTTAAAAAATAAAAATTTACCTTTTTATTTTATGTCTTTTCATTTGCATAAGGCAATGCCATTGAAGGGCCATTGTAGAAGAAGGCATATTGTCAAATACGGTTTCTATATACCTTACTTATTACTCTTCCATTAATATTTTAACTCTTATTATTTGTATAAATGTTGCAACTATTATAACATTCCTTTTTTATCTTCTCCTTTTCTATTTTACAATATTATAGATTTGGTTTTTCGTTGAGGTCATATATAAGATTTATGGCTCTCATAGTGAGATAATCTTCCCCGCACCATACATGTCATTATTGTAGGTTGTAGTCATTGCATAAGATTGCTATTATTTCTCTCTTCTTGTTTAACCTCTTGAAATGTGTGGAGTTGGGGAGACTAAATAAATGAGGAATTTGATGCCCTGGTGTACTTAAAGGGTTTGTATTTATAGAAGCTTAAAATGGATTTTTTTCTTCTATAAAGATTTGTGAACTAGTATTCCATGGTTGTTGGCATAAGATTCTTATGAGAAAATGGAAAATGCCAAATTTCTTGAAACTAATGATAATGTTACAATGTAATGTTTATAGTATTGGTTTTTGAGTAATTGTTCTTAAATTATGTGTTGCATGTCTTACTTTACTCCTACCTATTCTAAGAAAATGACCAATATAGTTCTTTGTAGGAGAGGAAATAGATTTTTTCTCTTTATGGAATATAGTTTCATGAGTTGTCTAGTCTACTATTAAAGCATAAGATGTACTTTCATATAGATGCAACACTATTACACTTCTATACATAGTTACCTAGAAATATTGCTTCATTTATCCTTTAAATTTTTAGGTATAATTAGCAATACTAATCATTCTTGACATGGTATTTAGGAAACACCCTTCTCATGTAAAACCTTACGGTTTTATCGAGCATTAATAGGTCGATCTTTTGGTGCAACAACAACCACCAATGTAACAATTGGTATTAGAGCCAAGGTCACAGGTTCAAACCCCTTGTTTGCACTAGGAGGGATTGTTGCAAGATGGTGTGTCCCTTCATCTCCTTGATGTAGTGTGGTTCTTGGGTTCATAAAGTGGCTTAATCGTCTCCCATGGATCTTGTATAAATTTGGAAATTGTATTGGGCATTGACATGTCAATCTTTTGGTGCAATGACAACAACCAATGCAAAAATTGGTATCAGAGCCGAGGTCATGGGTTTGAACCCCTAGCTTGCATTGGGGGTGGATTGTTTCAAGATGGTGTGTACCTTGGTCTCCTTGGTGTAGCGTGGTGCTTAGGTTTGTGGCATGGCTTAACTGCTTCCTATGGATCTTGTAAAAATCTCATGATTGTATCAAGCATTAACAGGTCGATGTTTTGGTGCAACAACAACCGCCAATGTAACAAACCTTACATAAAAAACCTTGTAATTCATATTCTTGCAAAGTTCGGCAACATTATAAATAAAAAATTTCCTTACATAGTAGCATAAATATCCTTTTTGAATCTATTCACTTTTTTTATCCACATATTTTAATGCAAAATTTTAATATTTAATAATGAATTGTACAACCATTTCAACAAAAAAAATGTATATTATTATTTTTCCTATAAGGAATGCATATGTTTATAACATTACTTCTGCAATTTAAACAACTTAGAGTAATATTCTCATAAGGGAGGAATTTATATAGATACCATAACATATCCATCCAATCTTACTTTCATGTCTACCTCTTCATACTACAATAATACATAGTTTAGTTGTAGTTATACAATATGCAAATATTTGGTTATAAATCTCTAATTTACAAGATACATGTATAACATATCCCTTGTAACTAAATATATACGCACAACAACTTAGCACAATCCACAAGGTCACAATATTAACCAATTTTCTTCATTAAAGTTACAAAGAACCTATAACATAAAATAACATAACTCTTTTCTATAGCTAGTGGGTGCTCACCACCCAGCTTCCGATAGAAAATTTTCCACCTCTAAGCTTCGATAAAATATATGGTAACTAGGTAATATGTACATCACAAAATCACAACCCTCAACACACGAATAAAACATAATTTTCATAGCAGAACACACACATTACATTCACGCATAATTTCCTAGGTAGCACCTACATAAGGGTTCTCAAGAATCTCGTTTAGGGTAGGTGAGGACATCAATTCAAGGGAAATTTAACCAACATGAAATATGTACATAACAACCATCCCTCCAAACCAAGTTCTCTATTTAAATTTTTTCCATAAAACTCAAATCTCGTATCAATTTCCCACAAAACACATCACACAATAACTCGCCAATTGATTCATATGGGTATTCTTACCCATTCTACTTTCCCATCAAGGAAATCTACTCACTCAACCATAAACAAGGAGTGCTCTCATCAAATTGGGAGAGCATACTCCTACCCAAACCTTGCATCACACAACAATATTGACCAACACAAAAAATTACAACCCTAACACATTTACAAAATGATTCTTCTACAAGGCTAAGGAAAAGGAAAGGTGTCTACCTTGGAAAATCCCTTGCACTTTCAAAAGGTTAGTTCAGATCCACATAATATAACTCCATCCCTAGCCTTTCTCCTCTAGGTAAAATTCTTCTTCTTCACTCACATTCCCCCTAGCTCTCATCTCCCCCTTCAAACTAGAAATTTAGACCCAATAAAAAGAATCTCTTTCACAACAAACTTTAGAAAAATATAGAAATCCCCATTTCTCCTTTCTCATTGTGAGGGTGAAACTTTCCACCCTCTAAATTGATCGTTATCAGAATCCTTCCATGTGTTTTTGATAAAATAAGCAACATTTATAGGGTGTTGTACACTTAACACAAAAGGTCGAAAGGGAAAAAGTTTAGAAAACCATAATTAACAAAGATACCAGTACAATGATAGCGTAAAAACAATAGATAAACCAAAAATCCGATAAAGGATGTGACCAAAAAACAACACCCAAGACACCTCTACTTGGAGATATTCTCCCATTCCTCCCTAAGGAATTTGAAGTTATGCATCTTCGACTGACTAGAGCTAGGTTTAGTAGCAGGCTCGTGCTTTTTAATATCCTCTTGGAGCATCAATGCTAGAGTGATCGCAGAGTGATGGATCACTTTGAGAGTGAAGCAAGTGAGATGATCTAGTCTCCTTTTGAGAGAGTTGACTCGAGTCAACAAAGTATTGCACTCATGAGAAGTTTTCTCATGAAGATGACACACATTATCTTTAGGCTCATGGTGGGGGGTAGTGTCTAGGGTGTGGTCCTCCATTAACATTTCGTTGAGTTTGGGGAAAAGGCTATGACCATCCATGTCTTCAACATCAACCACAACCTCCTCATCATTGTTGTTATGGGTTTTGTCATGTTCATAATTACTCAATAATTCATCTTAATCACCTTCAGCTTCTGCATGACAACCAACCTATTGGATCTTTGGACATTGGTAGGCTTAGAATCGACTTCAAGCTCATTGATAGTAATGTTATCCTCATCATAGATGTTACTAGTGATATCTTTACCCTCCTCATTCCCGTAGCTAGCTTCTTCAACAAAGAAGGTAACCAAATTTCTCTTCTTGTTGTTTTACTTTTTCTTCATGGCATTCTTCCCCACTTTTTTAACAGGAGTACTCTTTAATTCATAGAGCTCCTTTGCAACAGTTTCTTGGCTCTACACATGGCTAGCTTTGCTCTTCTTATTTTTGGCCAAGGGTTTAGTGAATTTATTAAGGGTGGGTTGGTTGACAACAAGATTAAGCTCATGTTTTTTATTAGTTTTAGCAGCTTTAGGAGGGTTCAAGAGGGTATCCGGAGAGGGATTTTCATCACTCACATCATCTAGAAGGGTTGCATGAATGGGTTTGGGTGGACAAAGCATGAGAGGAAAATGGTAAAACCTCATAATAAGCCTATGATGGAGTGGGATCGAGAGTTTTTCAAGGTTCTTAGCCAAGAGATCCACAACCTATATTATCGAGCTCTCAAGGGAAGAAAGAAAAAAAGGGGAATCTTAGAAAAAGGTAGTGCCTAAAATTATTAATAGAGGAAAATGGTAGAATAAAAACATTTAAATTTACCCTCTAGGGTTAAATACTTCATGATTACTAGACAAATTTGGTCCCATAGTGGCAACAACTTGCTCTTGTCACAACCCATATGTAACCTTGTTGGGTACTCATTTTCCTTGAAAAATTGATTCAAGTTGTTCACATCTTGAACTTTAGTGTGATTTTTGAGTTTTTGGCCATTGCACAAGAGGCCAGTCGCTTTAGCTATCACCTCCTCATTGAACTCAAAAGAGATACCACCTAGCTTAACCCATCTAACACACCAACCTTTTACAAATTGAATTGACAGGTTCTCATTATGACCATTGAGACTCTCTATTAAAAGATCCGGACTGTCCTCAGTGCAAACATTCCAAATGAGGGAATCCCTACAAAATTCCTTGTAGGAGCTAGGCTCTATCCTAACCCTATCCTTGCTCATCCACAAAACTAGGAAAATCTGCTTAGCTTTATGGAGATGGTGGTGGAGAATGAAATGTATGCATAGTTTGAAATGTCCTTGAAGAAGAAAGGCCCAACAATGTGAACAAAGGTTCAATAATGCCACAATCCTTCCCAAGAAAATCCAAATGAAATGACCTGAATAAAATTGAAATTATTTTCCCGCTTGCCAAAAGTCTTATCGAAAATCTTTTCATTTATAAAACATAACATGAAATGAATAAAGTATGCTAGGGGAGGGGGCTGGTAATTATTATCCCATAAGCCACTTAAGAGTTGTGATTATTCATCATATGTTTCAAAATATGATTATCCTTTTCCCTTAATCGCTAATAAAATCTAGTGATATTCATTGAAAATAGGGAGGGGAGCCTCATGCAGGCCAAGTGTAGTTGTTTTGAGCCTACACATTTTTTCTTTTGTATAATATCATGTTCCACCACAACATACAATACCAATTATTACAAGTCTTGGAGGTCCACTTGTGCCATTCCAAATTTAACAACCAATTCCACATCAACTTACCAAACATAAGGGCTATGACAAGAGTAAGTAAGAAATAAGGAGAGTTGATATAGTTAGTAGATTTCCTCATTTTGGATACTAGTTTTTTGCTCTTCAAAGATCAGTCCCTTGATGTTTTTAGGAAGAGAAAAGTAGTCTCTCCAACATCTTAAGGAATCCAAAGAGATCCCAAGGTTAGCCATGGCGTCTACAACCTTGTTGCCTTCTCTATAAATATGAGATATTTTTTCGTTTCCAATTTCATGAGCATATTCTGAATATCCATAATATGTCATCACAAGACCATCCAATAAACCCATTACCATTTATAACATCAATGAAAGTTTTGGAGTATCCTTCCACCTGGATATTTTTGATCCGTATAGATAATTAATCAATTTTGATACCACCTGACATGGCCATGGATTCAACAATCATAGAAGTTTTCTCTCCTAAACCCCTAGTATAACCAACAATATAATTACCTTCAAAATCTCTTATTATTATTGTCATGCTAGCAAGGCCTAGGTTTCCTTTAGTATCTCCATCAAAGTTGATCTTGGATTGACCTTGTAGAGGAGGCATCCATTTTTTTTTCAATCTAGCCATCAGTTTGGAGTTATCAAAAGAGATTTGGTTTAGCTGTAGCCTCCAATTATAGGCCATATTGATCTCCATAATATTGGGGGTTTTCCCAAGAGTTTACAGTTACATAAGGAAACATTCTTAGTTAGAAGCATGGAGCAAATATCAAACACCACCTTGGGTCTCTTTTCTTCATCACAAAATATTCTATTATTCCTTTCCTTCTAGATGCATCTACAAATGAAGGGGGACTTGCCTCCAAATTTCCCTAGTTAGGGGGTGAGTAAAAGGACAAACCTAACTTTCCACAAGACTCTTGACTTTATCATTCATTGACCAGTAGACACCCATTTTTTGTAGGGAAAAGGACCATATCTCAACAATAAATGGACAGTGAAGTAATATGTGGGGCACATATTCCTCCTCCATTTTGCATAAAGTGCATCTATAAAGGATCTAAAATCCTCTCATCCTTAGGTTGTCTTGAGTAAGGATCCTATTGTGGTTAGTTGTCCACCAGAAGAAGTTATCCTTTGAAATTAGGTGTTGGTTTCAAATTTGATTCCAAAATCTATCATAGGAATTGTGCTTCAACAAAAAATTATAAGTGTATTTGGTAGTAAGGTTGCCCTTACTTTGCTTAGCCCAGAAGAAACTATCTTCTTTTTTAAACATAGGAATTCTAGTGAAAGTGTTTTTCGGAGAGACCACGCTTTTTGTCTTAACCCTTGAATGTTATGAGAACATCTCTCCAAAAAATTCTATTTGTGGGAACTCGGTTGTCCTATGAAGTAATCAATAACCTTCCCTACAAAGTAGTTTGAGGTAGGACCCTACAGGTCCTTAAAGTCAGATTGGTTGAGAGGTTGTCCTAAAATCAAAGGATCATCCTAAAATTTAATTTTGTTCCCATTTCTCAACTTCCATTTTACCCCACCCTAGAGCAACTTTATAGATTTGAATACATTGTTCCAAATCAAAGAACGATGCGGGTGTTCAATAGTATAAAGGCTTTTGATGAAGGGGACATTGCCAAGGTATTTGACATTAAAAATATTAAACTGGTCCTTATTGTTACTCAAAAGATCCCAACCAATTATTTGTGGTTTGGATTTTCCTAATCCCAATCCCACCACAATATTTGGGAAGATAGATCTGTTAGAGTAAAGGTTCTAACTTAATTATGTTAATTAAGTTACCTTTATTCCTCTCTTAAGATTTCACTTTAGTTTGCATTAAGTGACATTTAATAATTATATTAATTATTAAATGTTTTCCTATTAGGGTTTCTTTTAGGTTTTGCATGATCTCCTTCTTAAGGATTGATTTATTGTATATTCATTGTTCTTTTTTAATCTGATAAGATAATCTCTCCATTTTTTAGAGCTTCAAACCCTTGTTTGTTTTTTCCATCCATTCTCTTCCTTGTGACAGATATCCATTTGCATGCAGGTGTTCTTGGACTCTAAAGTTGGTTTTGACAACTTCTACATGGTATCAGAGCCTTCCTACTGCATGCCTGTTCTTATTTGAAGAATTTGGAGCTACGAGGGTTGGATCAGGCATTCACAGTTTTGCAGGGTGATTTTTGGTGGATCTGACATACTTCATTTTTTGGGTTCACTTTGGGTGCAAACGGACCTCGTCGTTGGATTCAGAGCATCCAAAAACCCCTATCGACTGTTCATTCATTGATTTTGGCTACAGTTGATCAGGGAGGCAAAATAATTTTGTCCCAAGGCTGTACGGCCTAGGGCACGCCTTCCGAAAAAACAAAAAAACAAAAAAAAAAGTTTTTTTGTTTATTTTCGGTGCTGCCCATTCACACAGGCCACCGCCGGCAGTGTCATATGCCGGCCACGACTGAGCTGCCACCGCCGCACCACTTATGCGCCACCCACGCTCAGTCTGTGCCCCGCCAGTCTCTGAAGCGCCACCAGAGAGCCACTAGGCCCCTCCAATAATTGTTTTTTGACCTACTTTCACTCAAACGGGCATATCTCGGGCGTTTTAGCTCAGATTTTTGAACGAAAATAGACATTGGAAACCTAATTCTGGCACCGATCTGATGGTGTAGGATTTTTTTCCAAAATTTTCTAGTTTGATTATATTTTTTCCAGTCCAAGTGGGGTTTTTTTTCTGCACTTTTGGGGCCATAGAAGGTGCAAACGGACTCTATTTTTCAAAAATGAATAGGCGTTGGAAAGCTCTCAACATGCTCTATTCAGATTTGTGATATTTTTTCTCAAAATTTTCATCAGGTACATGATAATTTGTTTTGAAGTTTTTTTGCTTATGCATTTCTTCCTGTTTCTCAGTTTGTACTAGGGTTTGGGTTTATCTCTTGTGGGGGGCTGTTTTTTTCTTGCTTTCTATCATTTATATCAGAAAAGTAGAACACCAAAACTCTCAAAAAAATCAAACCCTTCTGCATCTTTTGTCTATTCTGAAAGGTCACATAATAATAAAAAACACAAGCAGGTTCGGGTTTAGGGTTTCATGGTAGACTCCTCAATTGAGTTACTCACATCACACAACTATCACACCTGGAAGTCTCACATGACGAGGCTTCTCAGGTCATGAGGGTTGTGGTCTTGTTTAGATGAGGTTCAACCTCAGTTGCAACGTCCTTTTGAGATTCTTCAGCACAAGAACAAGATGGATGAAGCTATGGGTTTGTTATCTATGCATGTTTCAGACAGTTTCTTATTTCACCTTGATGCTTTGCTCACTCCTCGAGCCATGTGGTTGAAGTTTGAGACACTTTTCGGGACCATTAATGATTTTCGAGCATTACAGGTTGAGGTAGAGCTGACTTCACTGTTACCTGAATCATTTCCCACTATTGAGGACTTTTTAAAAAAAGTTCAAAACTATCCGCACTATTTTACATGGTTGTGGCAAGAATAAGTCAGACACAGAGTGCATTTACCAGATCCTTTCAAAGCTTCGTGGTCCATTTCAAATTTTGCTTCTTCCCTCTATTCCACCATGGATGGCCTAGGTGCTCGTTTTACCATGCCTACCTTTGATGTGTTTTGTGAGTGTTTGTCTTGTGAGCAGTCACACCTTTCTCAGATAGATATGCTCTTAGGATCAAAGAACAAAGCATTGGTTGCTTAGTCATCTAAGGAGAAACAAAGCAAAAACTGAAGCCCAAGAAAGATTCTATAGGCAGTGAGCATTCCTCCAAACCACCTCCTAAGTCTGATTCCAAACCACCACTTAATCCAAAATAGGGGAAATCTTCAAAGTCTGGTGAGTCTTCCTCCAAGACTAAGCAGAAATAAGGAGACACTTGTAGCTTCTATGGAAAGGAAGGACATCCAGTTTCCAGGTGTTGGAAATGATTAGAGGCTTTAGAGGAATCCATGCAACAACATCACATCTCCTCACCTTAGTCGTCTTCTCCTTCCATAGGGAAAGGCCATGCTCTCACTGCTCGAGCATCGACTTATGGGTCCAGTTGGATTTTAGATTTTGGTGCTTCTCACCATATGACTCACACTCAGCAGTTGGTCACCTCTCTTGCCTGTTTTGGTACTTCACAAATTGCAATGGGTGACTCTACACAACTTTCAGTCTTGGGTTCAGGTTTTGTCTCTTTGAATGGGGGCACTCTACAGGATGTTCTGGTTGTTCCTGACATCTCGACGAACCTCCTATCCATTTATTAGATTTTCCATTTCGGCTCTGGTAAGACAGTTGACTTCTCACCACATGATGTGGTTATTCGAGACCTCCATGACTTTGATCTAGTTGTGGCTACTAGGAGTGTTGACACTACATCTCGTCTTTATAGCTTTGATGGATTTGAGCCTTCTGAGGGTACAGGTTCATCTCTTATAACACATGCAGATTCAGTGAGTAAGCTTTGGCATGAGCGTTTGGGCCATGTCAATTACAAATATCTTCAACAAATGATTACACAGGCATTGTTCTTTGTCTTCCACAGATTTCCTGCACAAATGGTGTTTGTCATGGTTGTGTGCTTGGAAAGCATCACAGGGATCCCTTTCCGAAGGGAATAGCCACTCATGCTTTGGCACCCTTGGAGTTGATTCATAGTGACCTCATGTCATTTTCCACTCCTTTTTCTGGGGCCAAGTATGTACTCTCATTCATTGATGACTTCTCTAGATGCACATGGGTGTACTTTCTTAAGTACAAGTCTGATGTCTTTGATTCCTTTCGAATCTTCAAGACATTTGTAGAGAAGTAGTCTGGCTTTTCTATTCAACGGATACGTACAAATAATGGGGGGGAGTATGTGAATCAGGCTTTCAGAGATTTTTGCACTAAGAATGGTTTGCAACATCAGTTTACTATTCCATACACCCCTCAGCAAAATGGTGTCGCTGAGAGAAAGAAAAAGACTTTACGGGAGATGGGAATTGTATGATTTAGTCTAGGTCCATGGATTCATCTTTTTGGGCTAAGGCAGTTAATTGTGCCAACTATATTTAGAATCAGATGCCTCACAAGACGATTCGACATATGACTCCTGAGGAGGCTTGGTCTCATGACAAGTCTGATGTTTCATCATTTCGAGTATTTGGTAGTGAGGCATGGGCATTTATTCCTGATGCTTAGAGGAGAGCCATGGAGCAGAAGAGTTGACCCCTCATTTTTGTCAGCTACTGTGAGGATGTTAAGGCGTACAGGTTGTTTGATCCTGATTCTAGAGAGGTTCTGTTTCGACGGGATGTCCAGTTTGATGAGCGCCTTCCCACAATGGATACCCTGTCTCCAGTGTCTACTTTACTACCTACTCCTCCCACTACAGCTCTTCAGGATTATGTTGAGGATAATTCTGATGAGGATGTTGATGATCCCCCATCTCCACCTCCACTTGCTCCACCTCAGATGCCTAAATGGGCTCGCTTTAGTGTTGAGGCAACAAGATCTATGGCAGGTGATCTTTCAGACACTCATCGCACCCGTTCTCATACTGCGGGTTCTAGTCTTTTAAGTCATTCTCTTTCAGAGGATCCTCAGAAGTTTTCAGAGGCGACAGGTCACCCTGAGTGGGATAGTGCTATGGAGGAGGAGTATTCTTCTTTGATGAGGAATAGTACTTGGGATCTCTGTCCTCTTCCTAAGGGCAGAAAGATGGTTCAGTGCAGATGGTTGTATCACACCAAGTATGTTGTTGATGGTTCTATTGATAAGTACAAAGCACGTCTTGTTGCGAAGGGTTTCTCCCAGGTTGAGGGTATTGATTACTCTGAGACATTTTCCCCTGTTGCCAAGATGAATTCTATTAGCTTTGTACTATCACTTGAGCTTCTAGGGGATGGCCCATTTTTCAGATGGATGTGAAGTGTGCATTCTTGCATGGTGACCTACAAGAGGAGATCTATATGGAGTAGCCTCAGGGATTTGTGCAGGATGCTTCTTTGGTTTGTAAACTTCAACATTCATTATATGGTCTCAAATAGGCCCCTCGGGCTTGGTATGAGAAGATGGACTCTGTTTTGCTCTCCACCGGTTTCACACACTGTCATTTTGATCCCACCATCTATATTCAGAATCTTGAGGGTGAGATCCTGATTCTTGTGCTATATGTTGATGATCTCCTCATCACAGGTAGCTCATCATCTATGATTCAGCATGCTCAACAAGCTTTGATGGAGCAGTTTGAGATGATGGATCTCGGTCTTCTGCACTATTTTCTTGGTTTTTTAGGTGATTCGATCTTCTGATGGGATCTCCATTTACCAACAAAAGTATTCTCTTGATATGCTTCAACGCTTTGGCATGCTTGATTGCAAGCCTGCCCCCACACCTTTTCAATCATGGTTTTTTTTTACTACTACTTGCTCCACTCCTTCAGTAGATTCTACACTTTACAGGCAGTTGGTTGGCAGTTTGTTGTACCTGACTCACACTCGTCCTGATCTTTCCTTTGCAGTTGGCCTTGTCTCTCGATTCTCCCATGATCCTCATGAGAGTCATTGGCAAGCTGCCAAACATATCTTGAGGTACATTCAAGGCACCATTTATTATGGCATTCACTACACATCAGGGGATCCTCACATTGTTGGCTACACTGACTCAGATTGGGCTGGTGATGTCAATGATCGAAAGTCTACTTCTGGCTTTGTTTTCTGTCTTGGCTCTGGTCCTATCACATGGTCTTGTAAGAAGCAGACTGCTCATGCAATATCATCTATAGAGGTTGAGTATCGAGCTGTTGTGCTCGCTAGTCAGGAGATTTTATGGCTTCGACAGTTGATGACTGAGTTTGGTTTTCCTCCTGATAGTCCCACTATTCTTTGGTGTGACAATCAGAGTGCTATATACATTTCTCACAACCTGATGGAGCATCAGCGGACAAAGCACATTGAGCTTCATATGCATTTCATCAGACAATTGATTCAGGATGGTTCTCTCATCTTGGAGTATATTCCCATTGCCGAGCAGGTTGCAAACATCTTCACGAAGCCTTTTGCATCGCCTCGCTATCTTCAGTTGCGCTCTATGCTTGGGGTGAAGGAAGTTGTCCTTGGGGGGTCTTTATGAGGCCTTCCTTCCTTCATGTTGCTTTCAACATGTTCTTCTATCTCTTTTTGGAGAGGAGTTTTTTCCCACTAGGTTTTCTCTTTTTTCTCTATTTTATAGAGATTTCCTTGTACTTGGGTATCTGATCTGGCCTAGTTGTCGGGACCCATGTTTACTTTCATGCATTGTAGTTGGGGGGGTGTTAGAGTAAAGGTTTTAACTTAATTATGTTAATTAAGTTACCTTTATTCCTCTCTTAAGATTTCACTTTAGTTTGCATTAAGTGAAATTTAATAATTATATTAATTATTAAATGTTTTCCTATTAGGGTTTCTTTTAGGTTTTGCATGATCTCCTTCTTAAGGATTGATCTATTGTATATTCATTATTCTTTTTTGTTCTGATAAGATAATCTCTCCATTTTTTAGAGCTTCAAACCCTTGGTTGTTTTTTCCATCCATTCTCTTCCTTGTGACAGGTATCCATTTGCATGCAAGTGTTCTTGGACTCTGAAATTGGTTTTGACAACTTCTACAAGATCATATCCCAACATAGTAGAGCCAACTTTTTTTCTCCTCAGTATGAAACCATACAAAATTTGTTTGAATTCTTCCAATTTTTTTAGCTATATACTTTAGAATTTTGAATAGGGAGTTACTACAATAAGAAGATACATGAAGAAACAAAAAATAAACTTAGGAGAAAAAATACTATGGTTTTCATATAGAGAGCCATGATCTCTTGATCATATATGTCTTGGTAAGGGTCAAGTACACTACCTTGAGGTGGTATCATATAAAGATTCAAAATCTAAAGATGAATTTGAGGTATTTGAAGATTCATTCGAACATGTACTCAAATAGATGAAGGATGAAGTCATGGAGGGTACACTTGCAACGTTATCAGGAGATCTAAAATATATATTGTTTAGAGTTCATGGAGGATTAGTGGGATAGAGGATGACCATTATTATTGACAATGGGACTAGAAATTTATTGATGAGGGTTTGGTGATGAAGAGAGGATTGAAGATAGAATAATTTCAAGGTTTCAATCTCACTACAACTAATGAATTCACGATTCCATGTGCTTGAGTAATCGAGCAACTCAATTTAAATCTTAGAGACCATATAATATGTGATGTTTTACATAGTTGGTTTAGAAGAAATCAATATGGTTTTGGGTGTGCAATGAATGCATTTTCTAGAGGAGTATTCATAGAATTACTAGACTATGATGTTGAAGTTCACAATAGATGGGAAGAATATTGTACTAAGAAGGATCTAAAATGGAACTCCATGAGTGGTGACAAAAAAGGATAGAGATGAATTTTCGAAGAGGCAAGTTGCATGGGAAGTAATTTGTGTGATAATTCCCATAAATTCTTCCAATGATAAAAAACAATCTCATCATGTTGATATTCAAAAGATTTTAGATAATCATAGTGTAGTGTTTAATGATTTTCCAATAAGATTACCAATGGATATAGGTCTTCATCACATTATAAAAATTAGAAAATGATACAAAACCTATCATAACTACTCCATACTACCACCCAAGAGGGTATAGAGAAGAGATTAAAAAAACTATAAAATGGGTAAAAACACAAATCTGTGTCACACTTTATAAAGGAATCAACCAACAACAATTTTTTTTTTGAACTTCGACCAGATAAAAGTGGTCTTTATGTTTTGAATTTCAAAATGGTGTAAACTAATGAAATGTAGAACTTTTGATGAGGTTTAATCTTGTAATTTTTTATATTTTTTTTTAAAATTGTTTTGATTATGTTTTTATCAATTTAAGGACAAATTTTAGAATGGTGAAAATTTGAGAAAATGGTGACTTCACGGGTCGTTAAGAAACAAATTGAAAAAAATTAATTTCTCCCTATTTTTTTTCTCCAAATAGGTAACTTCAATATCTTGTGCATGGAATTTTTTTTAAAATTTTGATGTATATTTTTCTCGTAATAACATTTTAAAGTCAAACTTGTCCGAATTTGACAATTTTCATGGGCCATCAACTATTTTTATATTTTTTGATAATTTTCAAAAAATAAATTATACCTTTTGAAGAAGACTCTCTCCTCTTCCGCCCCATATAATTTAAAAAAAAATTATAATATGTTTTACTATTTTTTTTTAATTTCTAATCAACCTCTTTTTTAATTTTAACAACCTACTTGCTTTATTTTAAAAATAAAATATATTAAAAAATATATATATTTGGATTCACCACTCTGAACTCTACAAGAGAGTATTTTTTTTTAAAACATCATTTTGACTAAAGAAATACTTAGTTAAAGTTGAAAGTTTCAAAAAATTCTAAAAATAGTTGAGTTGGCTGCCAACTAGACAATTTCGACTGAAAGGGTTTTGGCCAAAACCCTTTCGATAGAAACCCCGCACATAACTAAAACCAATTTTAAAATTGCAAAGGGAAAACTTTATTTTTTTTGTTTTGGCCGAAACCTTGTGTGCCACGTATACGCCACATGGTTTCAGTCGAAACCTATTTGACCAAAATTTTTTTGGCTGAAAATAGTTCACTTAGAACTATTTATTTGGTTGAAAGTGTGACACAGGTTTGTGCTTTTACCCAAAATAACTCCTAGAAATGGGTTATATTAGGCCTAATTCCAACCCATTTGCATCTTCAGTAGTTCTTGTAAAAAAGAAGGATGGTACTATGAAAATATGCATTGATTATAGAGCATTGAATAAAAGGACCATCAATATCCTAAGATAGATGAGTTGCATGGAGCTATATACTTTTCCAAGATTGATTTGAGATTAAGATACAACCTAGTCCACATGAGTGAAGATGTGTTGAAGACAACATTTAGGTGTCATTATGTCTACTTTAAGTTTTTGGCTATGCCCTTTGGACTTACTAATGCTCTCGCCACTGTTCAGCCATGCATGATCCATGTATTTGGTAATCATTTAGAAAATTTATGCTATTTTTCTTTGATGACACTTTGATTTATAGTAGAACTTGGGAAGAGAATTTTAAGCACTTGGATATAGTTTTGGGTATTTTGGAGCAACAATATTTCTTTGCTAATTTTTCAAAATGTGAGTTTGGTTTAACAAAAAAATATAGATTTGGGTCATATCATAAGTTCCAAGGGTGTATAAGTGGATTATCAAAAGATCAAAGTCATTCTAGATTGGCCAGCTTGTACCACATTGACATAATTGAGAGGGTTTGTTGGGTTATGTAGTTATTATAGGAGGTTTATGAAAGGTTTTTATTAGATGGCTACCTCAGTTACAAATTTGAAAAATAAAAGAGCTTTTGAATGGTTTGAATAAACATAAGAAACTTTTGAAAAACTTCGGGAAGTAATGAGCTCATGTCTTGCGCTTACAATTCTTGATTTTTCATTACAATTTTTTGTTTAATGTGATGCATTTAGGGAAGCTATTGGGGCTAGAATAACTAAAAATGGACATGTCATAACATTTGAAAGCAAGAAATTAAATAATTTGGAGAGTCTTTTCTATTTTTGAAAGGGAAATGTTGGCCATCATGTGCATGAATTAGAAAAAAATAGACAATATTTGGTTTGTGGTAGACTTGTTGTGGAAATTGAACACAACAGTTTGAGATTCTTCTTGAGCCAAAAGGATTTGAATGATCACCAAAAAAAAGGGTAAGTAAGCCATACACATATAATTTTGACATAGAGTACATGAAGAGGAATACAATTATTGTAGCTAATGCTCTCTCTACGAAGCCTACTCTATGCTTTCTTTCCTCTATTACTCTTGATTATAAAGTTTTCATTATTGTTGAGTACACCTATAATATATATTTTTTGATATTATTGATGAGGTGATGAAAGATGGCAGGTAAAAAATGGTGAATGGGCTGATACTTTACAAAAATAAAACATTTTTAGTGCTCGAGTCCAAAATTAAGGAGAAGATCTTGAGGGTCTTTCATGATACTCCATTAGTAGGACACCCAGGTTATTACGAGACTTACAAAAAAAATTGTGAGAGGCTTTCAAGGAAGTGGCTGAAAAAGGATGTTCACGAGAATATTATAGAGTGCGTGATTTTCCAAAAAAATAAGGGGGAGCAAGTCTTCCCAATAGGACTACTTCACCCATTCCCAATTCCTAAGCATAAATGGGAAAGTTTATCTATGGACTTTATCATAATGTTTCCCAAGGTACAAGGTAAAAAGTGCACTTATGTTTTGGTTGATAGATTGAACAAATATGTACACTTTTTTTCCATCACTTCAAATTTTAAGGCACCTCAAGTAGTAAATTTAATTTTCAGGGAGATATTTAGATTGCACGGGTTACTTAAGAACATTGTCAATGATAGGGATAGTAGATTCCTTAGTTATTTTTGGAAATATATTTTTTATTTGACAAGTAAAAAACTCACATTGTGTACCGAATACTATCCATGTGGCAAATGGCAAAACAAAGAGTAAAAAAATGAATTGAAGGGTACTTAAGGAATTATGTTTCAAATCAACAATCTACATGGGTTAAGTGGTTGCATATGGGAGAATACTGCTACAACACTCCACACAATATTTTCATTGGCATGCCACCGTTCAAAGATTTATATGGATATGATTATCTTTATTTTTTCGATTTGTTGTTGTCAGATAGTAGAGTACCTGTAACAACTAGTGATTTGATTGGACATAGTCAATAGATATTGAGATCACTTAAGGATTATTTTCAACGAGCACAAAATCAACTAAAAATTTATGTAGACAAAAAATATATTGGGAGATATTTTGAGGTGGGTGATATGGTTTTATTAGGGTTGCAACCATATAGACAATCATCTACATATAATAGTGTTGTAGAAAATCTCAAGCCTAACTTTTATAGGTCTCACAAGATTTTGTGAAAAGTGGGAGAAGTGGCATATGAGCTAGAACTTCCTAAAGATAGTGAAATCTATAATGTCTTTGATGTTTCATGTTTGAAGAAGGCACTTGGATTGCATTTTTTTTTCTTTAATCAAACTGCCTCCCTTAGATGATGGAGGGAGACTATTTTTTTTTTCCTGAAGTTGTGATTTATACTAGGCTAAGGAACTTGAGAAATAAGAGCATAACAAAATATCTCATTCATTAGAAGAATCCACCTGCAGAAGATGCTACATGGGAAGAGCTTGAGATTTTGAAGCATCCAAATCTACATTGCTTGGGGATAAGAAAACTTGGGGAGGGAAAAATTGTAATGTCCTTTTTCAATTAAATTCAAGTCAGTAGAGTATTTGACCCATTCCCTTTATTTTTAGTGGGCTAAAGTATGGAAAATGATATAGTTTATTGGATATTTAATTATGGACCATGAGATTTAATATTTGGTAATTATATATTAAATATTAAAAAATATAATTTTATCCTCCAAATGGGGTGTGGGATTCTTCTTGGGGCATTTTATAACTCCCAAGAAGCAATTTATTCATGACGATTATGGAAAAATACATGAATACTTGGTGGAGCAAAATTATAAGCTATTTTTAGCTAACATTAGTGGAGGGAGTTGTGGATAATTATTATTTTATTATTTGAAATATAAATAATGTGAAAAAGGTGCATTGGGAATGCATTCATCTATATATTGCAAATCATTTATCATTTGGATCATCTCATTTTACCATATAGAAACTTTGCTAAAATTTGTTTGGACACTTGTGTTCATACAAAAATATTTTGCGGATGAAAAACTATTGGAGATTGGAATCAAAGGAGGAAACCCCTTTGGTTCAAAGATAAATTTCATTCAAGGATTGCATTTAAGCTTCAAATATTTCCAAGATAGTTCATTTATTCAATGTGTGCTTATAATTGTCGCAAGTTGCAAGTGAAGACATATGTAATTTTGGGTGTAGTTTGAATTGAATTTTGGTATTGAGTGTGTGCTATTGTAGCACACAATTTTGGTCATTAATATTTTTTATACAAATTCAAACCAAATTTATATGTTGTAGTTATTAATTCTTAGTTTGAAGTCTTTTAGTGTTGTTAGTGTGTGAGTCATGCAGTGTTGTTGTGAGGGTTTTTGAAGAGATAATTTTAGTTTCTTGTTGTTTCTTTGTTGCTATAGATTTTTCTTCCATAGTAACATATTGTATGTGCTAAAATCATATTTTATCAATAGAAGCACTTCCATAAATTTTTGTACATAATCAAATTGGGTGCTTGAATAATGAAGAAATTGTTGGATTTTTGTGGGTATTTTAGTTTATGTTGGAAAATAACTTCAAGAGGGTTTGAGAATTATATTTTTCTTTATAATTTCTATAGTTTTCTTTATTTAATTAATTTGGAAAAATATTCCATTTGGGACATTAGATAGTGTAATACATGATATGAGATGCAAGTATCCTAGGAGAAGCACAATTAGGAGGTAGGCTATAAAGTGAATGGAAGATGGAGAAGGGAAATGCACTAGATGGTGGTATTCTAATAATGGCATTAGTTTCCAAAAGGAGTGAAGGAAGATGATGGATCAATGAGAAAAGTAGGGTTGGAAGTAGATGCACTCATCATAGTATATGAAGCAATTTTATCACTAACAACTTGTAAGAGATCTAATTGGTGGGGCTTATAGATGAACACATTATAAAACATTTTAGCTACTTGTGTAGGATTTTCTATATTACGTAAAATAATAAGCTTGTTTACATAATTTGGTTGTTCACATGAGCATCATGATCATAATCCTCATTATTAATTTTAATATGAGCATCATAGTTGATCTCAATTTTGTTGGATTAGGCACACTTGTTAAAGTTTAAGTGAGAAATCCTTTTTAATGGAAGTGTTCATGAGAAGTTCATGAAATAAATAAAATATATGAAAACAAAGCTCAAGAATCTAAATTCAATTTTATAAATAAAAAATATCAACAATATATTAGATATCTTAATAAGGTTCAAAACCCTAAAAATTAAAAAAAGTAACAATGCTAATGGAATACAGTGAAATAGTGCGAGGAGAATTAGATTTGAAGGATATGTGAAAATAAGAAAAGTACATATGTAAAATACCCTAATATGAAGGAGAAACACTAAGGGGAATTTGGTCATGTAGGATCAAATAGGTTCATCAATAGGTTCACCAAAAATGTAAAGGAAAGAAACTTTCCTAACTTAATATAGGCTAATTAAATGAAATGAATTAAGGAAAGCATAAATTATTCTAGACTAATTGATTGAGAGTTGTAATTATAGATAATTTAGTAATTAATGCTCTTTTGAAGTAAATGCCAAGCTTGGGTAAGGGTGCTTAGCTTGATGATTATAAATTAATGAAGCGGATTTTTTTTATTATCTAGAAATGACACCTTGATATTTATGTAACTCCTTAGATTTCCCATAAAATCTATTCTCTATTCAAGGTTGAGTTTGTGGGTCCAAGCCTTTTCAGGGTTTATGGGCATGCCCTACCATGCAAATATGGGCATACGAAAAATTCACTGCCAACAATTCAACCAACAATTCACCGTGGTGGAAAATTCACCTTCAAGTAAAATTAACCGCGTTAATATTTTTAATAAAATCAAAGTTTTCGAAATATATATTAAAAAATATTAATGCGGTTAATTTTTTGCCCGATGGTAGTGAATTTTACCAAAATTACCAATGTTCACGCCCTAGATTTATGAGCATGCCAATGATTCAAAGCAACAATATGTATGAATATGCAAATTTTGATTTTTTTAAGTGGGCCAATTCAAAAAATGTTCTTCTAATAACATCTCCTTAGGATGAGAGAGGATGATATTAAATGTTAGAAGATGTGAAACAAATACTTTTAAATACCAAGACATAGCAACATGTTTTTAGTTAGCTTAAAAACTAGTAAAATGAGAGAGTCATCCAATTTAAATTTGGGAGTCAAACACATGGATGTAGGATTGATCTTGCATGTATGAAAATAATTTGAGATGATAAGATGGTAAGAATCCTGAATATATCTATACAAAATATATGTATGAAAATATGTATATAAATTCACACAAAATTACATCATTTATCAATATATAATTATATTTAAGACACTTTCGCAAAATAAATACAAATATAATTTTCTTTTGACAAAGATATGGAAATTTCACCCTTACAATTTGTATTGGCCAAACTCCAAATCTTTTTAATTTAAAGAAATATAAATAAATATATTAAAAATATTCGTGATCCATTTCATTTGCGTAAGGGTATATTTTTCTGGTGCAGGAAACGGTTGGGCTCCACCGAATCCCATTTATAAATTGATACAAACTCCTCGCATCCACGTGGCTTCCCACTGAAATTGTCCGGATCAAAATGATTCTTGTTCTGAATGCTCCTCCATTACAGTTTTATCAATGATATGAGCTATTGGAATCGCAGAAGGCCTGAAGTGGAACCGAGTAACTATGGATTTCTCCACGGTTTTATTGCTGTTTTCTTTGGTTTTTGCGGCGACTACCCCAAATCTCAAAGCAATCGAAGAAGATCCGACCGTCAAAACAATGCAAGATTTTTCTGGTTACTTTGAAGAACTCACTTACGGCTCGCTGGACTCTCAGACTTTATTCGTCGATAAAGAAAATTTACGGAGCCAGGTAAGAAAATTAAAATACAGTTACTTTAATTAAGGGGACTTTCACGGTTTTGCAAGTTAAAATGCCTCGTATAGCATTAAGGTATCGTGTGCCAGATTTTAGCAGTTTATTTAGAATATTAAATATAAAATCTAAACTAATACTAAAAGATAACATAATAAAATTGAAGGTTTTTAACATCCACGAAGCCAAATACAGCCTATGTGATAGGAGATTTGGTCATTTTGTTTTTAATTACTAATCTTCTGTTATCAATTTTGATGAAGAATTCTCCTATTTTTTCAAATTTCTCTCATTTGAATAAATTCTGTAAAGAAACTGCTTTTAAAGTATCTACATAATGGGTCCAAATGTCATTCTAAGCTACACATTCTAGAATAAAGTGTTTCTATGATCAACTGCCTCAGCTGTGCAAAAGACATAGCTTTTCATTCCACTCTCCTTTTGATCCTTTTAAGTTTTATTTCTGTTTTCACACTAAAGATAATGATCATGTATGGGATTAAATTCATCAAGATAATATTTCATCTTTCTCTCTAACACTCTTTCCCACATAGACTTGTCGAATTTATCCATAGCAAATGCCTTTATTTGATTTTTATTATTTGGACATTCATTCATGTGGATGCTCCATTTGTTCATCTACTTGGTGTTTTGTTTCATCCAAGACTTCTTTGACGACAACTCTAGATCATCTATTTCTTCCACCTACTCATTTTTTTTTTCAGATATCCTAAGAGATGAACCATAGTAATGGCTTCAATATGGAAGGGGTACCTGTTTCAACTAGAAGAGTCAACTGAAACTTTTATTTTGAATTTTCTTGTGATTAGGAGTTTTTATCTTTGAAGTGCTGTTAGCCCCTATTTCACTCATAAAGCATCGTTGGAATTACTGATAGCCCAAATAAAATCTGGATAGTTTTTCAATCCCATAACTTTGTCTCTTTGTTTTTATTTTGCAATGTAAAAAGTGCTCTTCACTCTTCCAAAGTTCTTTTCCTTCTGCAAGTTTCCCAACAAAGTTTTTCACTGAACTCAATTCCAAGGCATTTGTACTCTGTTACTTCTTCCAAGATACCCTTTCAAAATAAAAGTTAAGCTGTTTTTTTTCTTTTTGTTGGAAAAGACCATAGTCTTAGCCTTGTTAACTTGCATGCCTACCTTCTTGCAAAAGTGCTCTTACAACCCTTGAGTGGACCTTGCAATCAAAATGAGATTGTTGATGTACAAAAGAAGTCTCACACATTACTCTCCCCAAAGAACACTATACATTCCTTATAGATTAACCATTCTTCTAGTTTGTCGATATATGAACCAAAATGGGTAGGTAAAAAAAATAGTTAAGTTATTCTCTATTACTGATTAATTTTCACTAATGTAGAGGGAAGATTTTATTCAATGCTTATTAAAATGCTAAAATATGATTTTTTATTTTTTTTAAAATGTGATGATTGATGCCATTGCTCTCAATGCGAATTACTTATAATCTCTTTTATTTTAATCATTTTAGATTGATGAATTATCAACTTTCTCGGATAGTCCAGCTCCATCGGTGACTCGCATTCTGTACAGTACAAATGATATTTTAGCTCGCAGGTACCTTTTTTCTATGTAGCTTTGCAATCCATTTCATCTTCTTGAGTTTTGCTAAAAGGCTTTTATATACTGATTTACATGTTTTAAATATGGTGCATAGATTAAAATGTGGCTCAAACGCTGTAGGTATATGACTCTCTTTTGATTTGATTCATTTGGAACCATTTTGTCGACAAGAAGTATCTTAAAGGATGATTTGGATGTGTTATAGGATTTAATTGGTTCAATCCTTACTCTGGCTGTGTCTAAAGGCTTTCCCATATAGATGTGTATTTTTTTACATTCTCTATGTTTTTAGCTGACCAGAAAAGTGTTTAATTTTTTTTTTCATTTGATAGTGGAATAGATAATACATGAAGATAAAGAAGAATTTCCTACATCGTCAAGATGCCGCCACTTGAAGAGTCAAAAAGCAAACTATTAATATTTTTTCTTTCATCAATTTAGCTTAAGTTGTATCATCAAAAAAAAAAAATTCTGTTGCTGATTTTGGAGCCCTGTCCTATAAATGAGAATTCATCCACAGATGTAGCTTAAAGGTTCTCTCTTGTTCTCTCTGTCAATAACAAGTATCAATCATCAGTTTGTAACTGATATAATTTATCCCCATTCTTATTTTATCCTTTGTGATCTTTCATATTGTAGCTTAAACAACCACCTCTACTGTTTGAGATTTTGTTCAGTTAATTAAAATCAATGCTTCTGATGTTTTTTATAACTTATTTTCCTCACATATTTATATTTAGAAACTTTATACCTTTGGTTGCATGGATGGATTTGAAGAAAACAAATGCAAAATATAAGTCTCACAGAATGGAGTTCTGTAGGGCTATGTCAATATATAATAAGTATCTACATCAGACTACAATAAAGTTCTTACAAATAAAGAATCATATTGTCAAAACATATGACATACATTGGTGGAGTGAGCTTCAGACTGATGCATACGGTTAAGTTTATTTGGAATGACCATCTAAATAAAGTCAACTCTATTGCTATGTTATATTGATTTTAAATTTCATTCTAGATAGGCATTGATCATGGAAAGTGATAGGTTTTGATTGTTTAGAACTTTAGTCCATTATCAATGTTGTAAAGTTTAGTTTTTCCAACTTTTAAGAGGCTCTTAGAAATTCAAAGTTGTGACAGGAATGGAACTCAAAGGAATGGTCCCCTAATGGGGTTTGTATAATGTCAACAAAAAAATTTTTAATCAATGAATTTCTTTTTTAACTCAAGTTCTGATGTAATAATCCAGATAATACTGTTTGTGGTTACCATTATGTTATTAATTGGTTATTCGTGTGCCATTTATTTTAATCTTGGTCAATTCTTCTAATGATTTTGTATTTTACTTCCATTGTAATTGGTTTATCATGGATTTGAAAGTTAACTTACATCTTTATGCCGTAGATTCTGAAGCTAATGGTAAATAGTCACACAGGTATATTAAAGGCCTCATGGAAGGAGCTGGTCTTATTGTCCGCGAGGATGCTGTAGGAAATATATTTGCCCGGTGGTGAGTGTACTGTACCATGTAATGTTAATTCTCATTCTGTACAGTGTCAATATGTGGCTTACATATTCAACAATAATTAATACTTGAAAGCTACCAAAGCATTGGAATTTTACAATTGATAGACTTGATGATGACCCATATACCATTTTAAAAGCTGATACATATTTCAAAGATGATCTAAAATGCATCAAAGGTGAAAAATAGTGTTAGGACAATTTTCTGTAAGTAGAGGGGGAATATTTGCATAGAGCTTTAGTGATCAATTTTGGCAATATCTTGTGAACGTCTCTACACATGACTTAGTCCATTGAACCTGGCAATGGCTATGCGGAAGGTAATTGCACATCTCTATTTTAAAAATAAATTTCTAACATTCCATTATCAAGAATAAATAAAGTTTGATTCATAAATCAATGAATATAATGCCATGCAATGCATAGATGATATTCTTAGTGACACATTTATCTAGGTAATCCACATTTTTTCCTCTGATCTATACTTCCTTCCTCACCAAACGAGATTATCCATTCATCAATGTTCATCTTATCTGCATCTCGAGTAACCAAAAAGACTGAATAGGTCTCAGATTTTGCCCTTTTTGGAGCTCATAATGTCCTCTTAGAGTGCAAATCTCTCCATCACAGATTTTAGAGAAGCCATGTCTTATGAAAATACAGTTGACTTGAAAAAGATGAACTATTCAATTTCATACATATTAGGCAGAAAGATAATAAGAAAACCTGCTTCTCCCACCAAAATGGAAAATGGGTATTTGATCAAAATTGAAACCCTTCCAAGCTTCATTTCTCAGTGGATGAAATGGAAAGATTATGGCTTCTCAAAGAATTGGCCCTCATTTGCAAATTCATGGGAGCATTACATGGCTTAAAAATCCTTAGGCAATGAGTGCAAGAAAATTGGAGACCTGCTGGATCTGTGGACATTCTAATGATGCCTAAAGCGTATTTCATAACCATCTTTCCTTGAAGGAAGAAAAAAAATCAGGCTTTCCATGGAGAACCCTGCTTTATGTAGATGCCAGGTTTATTCATGAATCATTGGTCACCTGCCTTCAATTCCATAGAGGTTCTTCCAAGTATTGTGCTAGTTTATAATGCAGTCAAATTTTGTGAGTCTTATCAGACTGACGAATTTTGCAGCCAACACAAACTTAATTACACATTCTCATCACAGAAGATTAAAACTTTCAAAAAAGAAAAAACTCAATTAATTTTTATTATTGAATCCAAATGTAATTACAAATTGCTTTCCAAATGAAATCTACAGCAAAAGCATTTCAAACATGGGCATTCATGGCCTCTTACAATTCACGTCTCTTTTTCAATCTTCTTTCCATCACCACACAACCTTTTCTTTTTCAAATCTGCATTTTTATTGTCTTTGACTTCTGTTCAAGATATATTTTATGGCTGTTTATAATCAGTACCAGAAATGGACTACCTTCTCTTCATTCCCACACCCTATCTCCTCCCTATTTCAACACCTACCTCCTTTTATCTCCCTTCATCCTCCATGCTGCTGTATACGTTTTAATTGCAGCTATATTACCTTTGAATTTTTGTGTTTTTAAAAGCCCAAAATGGGCGCCTCTTTCCCTTCACCCCAAACTCCACTTGCCTTCCCATCTTTTCCCCTACGCAACATTCTTATTACCTTTTCATTTTCTGTTTCTTTAGTCTCTCCACAAGAATGTAATGCAGCCCTCTTGTCTTTAACGAAATTTTCTGTGTAAAGTTAATACAATGGATTTTTTTTAATGTCCGACCACTCTTTAAAGTTGCCCATAGTAAAAGATTTGGATTCCTCATAAAATTGCTGCCCTTGAAGAATTTCCAACGCTTCCCAAAATAGGAGTGCTGATAAATATTTTATTTAAAATAAAATATGAAGGTTCTTCCCCCTTATTAACCACTCAATTAATTGGCAAGATGAATTCAAATGCTGATAAAATTCAAATTTTTACTTTTTGCATAACTTCTTACTAGAAGCTTCTTTTCACTTGAAAACTGGCCAAGATGTGTGGAATGACATCACAAAGACTCCTGCAAAGCCGTTCCGTTCCAGATTTTAAAAATCTCCAGAATTAATTGTTTCCATAAACTATCAAGCAAAAGTAGAGAAAATTAATTTCTCAATTGGTGAAGAATCTAACCATGAAAATTTCACATTTGGTGAAATATCACCATAAATATTCTTGTAAAAGGATTTTTGCTTAGCTCTCATGGATTTCTGAAAACAATTGTTTCTGTAAAACTGCTCGTGGGGCCTTCAAAACAGTGAACCGACAAAAAATTGAAAATTGTAGTTTTGAACCAATTAAAGTCTTCCTGCTGCAGAGAAATGTTTGAAAACACCAAAGCAAATCAAAACAAATACCACAACTGAAAATGAAACTAAAATATTTTTTTGGTTGATGCTGATCACATGTGCACCTGGATGCTCCTGCATACCTAGATGCTCTTGCATTAGTTTGGGTCAGACTTCTTTTGCTTCTTAGTGAGTATTGGCAAGGAGGAGCCTTAAAAAATAGGTAATGCAAGAGGGGACTATATCACAGCATTTGAGTTTCTAAGCAGTTGTGTATTATAAACTATGCTAGAATGTGTTAACATATAACTAGAAAAGCCACTACTAGGTAGAATAATGTTGGACATGGAGGGAACGAATGGGAGAAGCCTATAGAATATGAGAATATCCCCTTTTGTTGTACTCGTAGGATATGCCATGAACATTGCCATTAAGCAAGGGTCTGCCTCTCTCAAGTTTAACAAGATCTATCCTGTGCAACCCCACAAGGAAATCCACATCAGCCCTTAGTGCAAGAAGCAATGTGATGTAGGCGCATCTCAGTGGTTGTGCAATCTTGCATCACCCAAAAACTATGTTTGGTGCATTGATTTTTATTGTGTGTAATCTTTTGTTTTATTTTGCACACCCTATGCATTGGCCACTCTATGGCGACTACTTTTTGGCTAGAGCAGTGGTTTTTGAATAGCTCACACAATTCCTTTACACACATAGATTCTTGTTATTTGTGCATGCTTCCTTGAAGGGTGCAATTATTTTTGAGCAAGGGTGCTCTCGATGGTTTTGTGCAATCTTTGTTTGTGTATGTAATACTCATTTACTTGCTAAATTGTCAAGTTGTTGACAATTGTTAGTTGATTACTTAGTTTGTGCGTAAAGATGAATAGGTGCTAGGAAGATAAACCATTGCAAGAAAGACGTGTAGTTGCTAGGTAGTTGGATTATTTTCTTCTTGGGGAGATGAATAGTCGAAGGAGATGCGAGGAACAAATTTATATAGAGCTACAAATCTAATGACTTGGGGCTGCCCATTCTAGGAGTTGGTGGTTTGATTGGTTATTTTGGGAGTTAGTGGATCATTGATCGACTATTGTAGGATTCACATTCAAATAGTATTTGTATTTGCATTGTAATCTCTTGAGAAATGAGTAGCCAAGTTCTGTAATGTCATGTCCCTTTTTTTAGGAAAAAAAATATAAGTACTTAGCGCATTTTTTAAAATTTCCATAGGGTATTGGGGTGCTATAAGGAAATAATTTAATAACTTAATTTAAGTTGTAAATAAAAGAAACTTTAAGTTATATTCATAAAAAGACAACTTATGTTTTGTTATTAAAAATGCTGTTTTAAAAGAGGGACCAAAAGCAACATTAGGAATGCAGTCCAAAATTCAAAAAAAAAAGTTTGGAGGGAAAAGGAGAAAAAAGAAAAGAAAATAAGATAATTGTTCCTCAAAAAGCCTATATAAGGAGGGGTTGAGGAATGAAAAGAGTTACCAATTCATATTATGGTTTTAGTATTCGAGTAGATTAAACATTAGTCTTCTTTTCTGCTCTAGGACAAAAACCTTTTAGCAAAGAATGAATTTGATGATGAAAATCCTCCTATTCATTTGAGTAATTCCATTCAAGGATTACCATTTAACTGAGCAATTGCGAGTTTTTAGTATGTTTTAGTTGGTGTGAAGTTTTCCATTTTTTTAGAATTTTTTTTTGTGTGTGTGGAGTCTCCAATTTTTGTTTGTGAGAAGTTGTTATGCAAGTAATATTTTATATTATTGGCTGGTTGAACCAGCTCTATTTTCTAATCATTTAATGCTGATACTGCAGTGTTATTTTATTTGTTATTAGCCTACAGCTTAGGGAGGGTATTGCCGAACCACTTTATTCCCATATGCTCCAACTGTACCTTTGAAGAGGCCCTATTTTATACTTCAGCACCAAATGTTAATGGTGCAATTCATTGTTTGGGGATACTTTAATTTATATTTACACAAGAAAAGGGATCAAATCTTTCATATTACCTAGTGGATATTTTTGAATTAGTTAAAGACTACCATACCACTTCCATATTGGTACGATTTCCTTTGCAAGGCAGTAATTTGATGTTTGAATTGATAGTTAAGGCTTCCGTACTCTTTTAAGAGTAAATTTTTTTCTATTTTTAAATTTGAAGATGCGGTACAATTTAATGTACCTGAATGCAGCCTTTAAAGGGATCGCAACTATTTAAAATTTTGACTGCAGCTTTAAATCATTTGTGTAGGAGCTGCTAACAATATTTATGCATGTCTTTAGTTCAGCCTTACTAATACGGTGGGGAATTGCAGCCTTAAATGGTTGCTAAAATATTATTTTCCAGTGGTTAGATTTGGCTTTGAAGCCAACTAGAATCAAAATGATTGGAGGAAAGCAAGATTAGAAATCCAAAGATGAAATAAATTAGCACTCCCTTGCACTAAACTAGCAAAAGGAAGAGGAGATTGCTATATATATCGCAAAATAAGGGAAAATACTTCCAAGAGTAATAATAACTCCCAACTACCCAAATAGGTGAGAGTTTTACCTACTCAATAAATGCCATATTACATGGTTGCACCTACTCAGATAAGACAAACAAATGGTTATGAGAGGTGGCAGCTAAATCTAAAAGAGGGTGTGAGACTCAACTACTCATAGGTGGGTGAGAGTGACACATGTAATTGATGGATTATGCACGTGTCCTCATATTAACCATATCTAATATAACCTAAGAAAACTTAATAATATGTGTAGGAAAAATAAATATTCTCTAACATAAGGAAAATAAAAAGCCTACACTAATACCCCACTTAAGTGTAGCTTAGGTGGGTGAAAAGATGGAAAAATGGTTTCTAACAACAAGGCCATGTTAGGTACCCATGCACAAACAATCTCTCACAAACGGAGAAAAGGAGAAAACCCAATGGGACAAAAATCCTCCCCAAACGAGAGAAAATCAAATAAGTTTCGACACACAAGAAGTAATCCCATGCAAGGAAAAATTCCTCTCCAAAAGAGAGAGGAGAAGAGAGACTATGTAGCCTCCCCCCAGGTAGTCAATTGTGCCAATGGTTGTTGCTTGAAATTGGATGCAAAAGATGGTCCAAGATTGTCGAACAACGTTCCTCCCTTTAAGAAGAAACAAAACCAAAGGTGTATGAAGAATGTCTTCCCATTTCTGAAAGGAATATGAAGGAAGAAAGCTCAAAATATATGAAGTTTTTGAAAATTATTCATGTGTCTCCATGTTGATGCTAAAAGGTGCCACAAACAAATTAGGAGTTCCAGGCCTCACTAATGAAAGTGATAATCCAGAATCTAGTAGAGAATGTTGAATAAGAACCAAATATGAAGATGTCTCCTCCAAATGTTTCTCAAAAATTTCCAAGACAATGCCAAATTGTGAGAAATACTCATTAGATGAATTAGGTACCATTCAAGGTTTAGGTACAATAACCATGGATGTATGGTGCTCAGCATAGGTAAGATAGTTGGACCAATGAGAATCTGGTACTCTTGCAAAGGTTGTCAACATGGATGATGTGTCTACAAAATCTATCACAATAGAAGCTATGTAGGTAGAGAAAGAACAAGAAGGTTTGAATGTGCACTCATAACATTTGAAGAAGAATCAACTCCATCAAAGAGAAGAATGCAATCAATAGTGTCTTCCAGATCTGAAATGTGGGACTCTACAAACAAAGATGAAATGCCTAGTAGGAACATGTCCCAAGGAATTGGATTAGGAAGGCCAATGTGAACCTCCTGTATCACTACAATGTTGATCTCAAAACAAGTAGGAGGAGGAGAAGGAATGCAAGGCTTAAGAATTGGATTAGATGTGAAAATAGTAAAATACTAAGGTTCAAGTAGCCACAATTCTTCAAAATCATAGTCTACACTAGGAGTGTGATCAATAGCCAAAGGATCAAAGCAATCATCAGGTGCAAAGTCTTTAAAGGTGTGTAACTGAGATGCATGATCAACTATCCCAGTTGCAATTATCTCTTTGTTCTCCAAATCTTGAGTGATAACTGAATAAGGTGTGAATTCCATAGTCTTCCTTGCTCCACCATGGGTAATTTGATAAATGGAAAGAAGATTGTTTGACAAATGAGGTGCACACAAACATAGTTGTAGAATTCGAACTCAACAATAACTCGGCAAGCCCAAAATTTTACTGATTTTCATCATATACAAATCAAAATGTGAGTTTAATACATATCATAAACCAAAAACGTTGAACCTCTTAATACATATGAACTTCAAGTTTCAGTATCAATGAAAATTGTGAATCATAAATTATTCCAAAATATTGAAATATTTTTCACTTACAAATCTTATAATATATTTAATTTATGAAGATTACATACATTTCAATTTTTTTTATCATAGCATTACACATTCCTTCATATTCTATCTTTTGAAAAATGATATCCCAAACTCTTATATTGGTGATATTTTCCACATCTAGGTTACTATGTAACAACATTAAAATTATCCAATTCGTCTCTTAAGAGAGATCTAGGAAGCTAGGGTTGTGACAAAGACTTTATCAAGACTTGCTTCATATGTGGTCAAGTAGGTCATTGGACATTCAATTGTCTAGATGTCGTAGGAGAATAAGGTCTTGTAGAGAAATTATTACTGTAGCTAAAATGTCCCTCAGGTTTTGAGTTTTCTATGAAAATCTGATTTTTTCTTTTTTTTTGCTACCAGTGGCAGTGCCAAAATTTTCAAGAAATTGAATTAAACAATAATTGAAGGGAAATTGCGTAAATAAATGAGAACCCAGTAATCTTCATTTATTCAGAACATAATAAGACAATACCCATAAGCTAGAATGCATTAAATTGGAACCTGGGTTTTTACACGACAGTCATGGCAATCAGATCCAAGGATGCCATGCTCCAAATTGCTCGTTTTTCAACTGGATTTCGATTCTAAAGGGGTGAATAATGCTAGACGCCTCAAGACAAGGAATTTGCGGCCTTAATTCCAAAACATTTTTCCTTCAATCCTTTGCTGGTTTGTATGGTCTCTTTCTCTAGCTCACACGTGCCAAATGGAATTCTCTAAATCTGCCGTTTAGACCTTTGTAACCTTAGCTAACTTGGACATCTTGATAAATGCAAGAGAACAAGACTAATGTGGTCTAATCTGGAGAAGTATCACGCTCTGGGTGAAGATTTCAAGTTGTCAAGCTCCCATGTGCTTGCAAGTGCAAAATGCCCTATTCAATACTGCTGAAGTAAACTGTATATGCTGAAAGTAAATGCTAAATAACTCTTTCAAAGCTCAAGTTGATGGTCTTTGTGTGAAGCCATCCATGATAGAACCCTTAGACGGTCTTTCACACTTGTAGATCCTGTCCTAATCGAGGGTTTTCGTCCTCAGATCAGCTTGTAATTCCATACCTGCAAGCTTGTGCCCAGTTTTCTGTGTTTGAATGATAAACTTGGATAAATGAAAAACAAGCATCTTTTCTCTCATGCTTTTTCCAAAAGCCACACCCAAGGTTAGGGTTTGCTTTTTGACAAATAAGATATTAATATCCCCTCTCTTGAAATCCCACGCCAACTCGCTTTGGCATATTAATTTAATATTTTATCTTTTGTCTTCAAGCACCCCGTTTCACTTAAATAATAATAAAGTGACTTAAATATATTCTTTGAATAAAGTCACTTTATTAATTTATAATTTAAATCACTAAGTCACTTTAATAATAGAATATCATTAAAGAAATGTGACTTAATAACTTAATAACTCCTAGAGAAAGTCTAGTAATGATCTCCCGAGAGTGTCCTGTCACCATTACCAACTGCAAGTGTGTCATCACTGACCTTGATATTACTTACTATAAATAGTAAGTTGCAAATAACAAGTTCTGAATCCCCTCAGAAGGGCCCCCTAAACATCTTGTTAGCCTACAGGAACTGTAGTAATAGGCTAACCCTGTCTCCTCGAACCACTGGCTAGAAAGGGGACATTACAACAACTTCAAAGGTTGGAGAGAATTTGATGATGCACAACGTTCTATTTGGGCTTGTGTGCAAGGATAAGGATTTGTGGTTCAGGAAAAGTTTGCTTCAAACTAATTGTAAGTCAGGTGGAAAGTTGTCATGTCCCCAAAATAGAAAATACCATAAAGACCGAGTGTTAAAATACTAATAAATTAATAAGTAAAATAAATATAAATATTAAGATTAAATATAAAATAAATGTGTACCATATCAAATTAAACATATATAATAATAATATATAGGCAAATTATTGTTATTACATTCTATTATTAAATAACTTAATATCAAAAATAATAATAATAAATAAATATTATAATCATTACACATCAAAAATTGTAATACATTAGAATAAAATAATAATACATTGGAATAAAATAATAATAAGATATTAGCAAATTGTTTTATTATTATACTTGAATGTTAAAATATGTTCAATAAAACATCAAAATACAATAATAAAATAAATAGAAATCTGAAATATCATAATTATAGTAATAATATATTATTTTAAAAATAGATATTATTGTGATAATAAAGGCAGCAATTAAATCTAACAAAGGGATGTATTTTATGAAAAGTCACCTCTTTCACCAAACAATACATTCCCCCCATGAGTCACCTACCTTGAATGGTATAAATAGAAGGAAGGAAAATAAGGAAGGGGGGGGAAACATTGAGAAATACAATCTACAATTTAGAACAGTAGCAACAATGATTGTTATGCATTGGAATATAGTCATTTAATATATATATATATAATTTAATAGGCATACAAGTATATATGCATAGATATAAATAAATTTTCTAATGAATAATATTCAATAATAAAGAATATATATGAATAAGGAAGGTATAATTATATAAACACACACATATATATATATATATATATATATGAATACGAATGGATATAAGTAAAAGAATAATTATATATGTATATAAAGTATATATATATATATATAAATACATATACATGATTATGCAATAATGATACTTATAAGTAATGATGACTTTTTAATATAAACATAAGTAGATTATGTATATTTATGAATTGTCCTCATCCTATGATCAATTTAGTATAAGGTTGAAGGAGGTGAGTAAGGAAACATGGAGAGATATAGCAACTCAGGTGATGTACTCACTTAGCAATAATATTTAGCATATTTTGAATATAAGAAATAAATATAGCTAGTCTGATTATTGGTGTAATGCTTTCTTTAAATCATGATGATAATGATGTTGATGATGTTGACATTGACTTCAAGAATCAGTAATAAAAGAAAATGTATTTGATTTCTAAAAGATTGTCTTCCTTGTGTTTGCAAGCTTATTGGGAGGAAGGGTGTGAGGGAAGTGGTGCCTAAAAACCCCACTTAAGTCTGCCCTCGGAACCCAAGGCAGGGATGGGCCTTGGAGGGTTGGAAATTCTACTCATAGTCCGCCCAAACCCAAGGCCTGGGTGGGCCATGGAGGGGTGGGGGTTCCACTCATAGTCCGCTGCGGCCCTGGAGGGGTGGTAGGCCCGGGCCACTTATCAGTTCCCCTTGACTATCCCCAATAAGTCAAGTGTCTTCTGAGGTGCTGACATGGGTAGAGAAAGCAGGTACCGGTGTTTCCACTAAGCACGCCACTCCGAGTATGGAATGGTCTTAGTTTGGATGTTCAACTCGGAGCCAAGGGGTGGCTTGTCCTGAGGGGATGTTTATGCCCTTGGGCTTAGATGGATAGCTTCGGGAGGATCTACCCATGCCACTCCTCTTCTGTCTTCATTATTACTTTTTGATTATGCTTATATTTTGATATCTAGATATTAATGCTAACAGATATGCTGTTAATATGGTGAATACAGGATTCTTATCTAGGGTCATTGCATTAAGAGAACATTCATTTGGAAAAGAAGAATTCTTAAACCTAATCAGTAGATGAACTCTAGGGCAAATCGGGTAAAGGGCATTACAGTGGTATCAGAGCATCTTTCTTGCCATCCTGTGTGTGCTTGAGCTAGTTGGATACTTGCTTGAGCTAGATGCTTACATGCTTGAGCTGGTTACCTACTTGCTCGAGCTGGTTGGCTACTTGCTCGAGCGAGTTGCTTACTTCCTTGAGCTAGTTGCTTGCTTGCTTGAGCTGGTTACCTACTTGCTTGAGCTACTTTCCTACTTGCTTGAGCTAGTTGCTTGCCTGCTTGAGCTACTTACTTGCGTGCTTGAGTTGGTTGCCTACTTGCTTGAGCTGGTTGCTTGCATGCTTGAGCTACTTGCGTGCCTACTTGAGCTAGTTGCCTACTTGCTTGAGCTACTTGCTTGTCTACTTGAGCTAGTTGCCTACTTGCTTGAGCTACTTGCTTGCATGCTTGAGCTACTTGCTTGTCTACTTGAGCTAGTTGCCTACTTTCTTGATCTCCTTGCTTTTCTACTTGAGCTAGTTGCCTACTTGCTTGAGCTGGCTGCTTGTTTGCTCGAGCTACCTATGTGCTTGAGCTACTTTCCTGTGTGCTTGAGCTACCCGCCTGTGTGCTTGAGTTTGTTGGTTGGTTCCTTGAGCTACTTGTTTGCCCAGTTGAACTACTTGTCTGCTTGGTTGAGCTACTTGGGTGTTTGCTTTAATTTTTTATTCATGTGGTTTTAAGTTGTACTAAGTCACAAACTCTAACTTGTTGCTTCTGGGAGTTATGGAGAAATAGTAGAATTTAAGAATATTAGTCAATACATTATCCTCATAATCAGAGTAACCTTCACATGGGTTAGAACTTCCAATTCCTATCAAAGATAATAGCATCACCACAAGAAACATTTTAAAATGACACATCTTAGATCATGATTGTTTGAAGGCAAACAATCTTGGGTGGGGAGGACTGTCATGTCCCAAAAATAGAAAATACCATAAAGACCAAGTGTTAAAATACTAATAAATTAATAAGTAAAATAAATAGAAATATTAAGATTAAATATAAAATAAATGTGTACCATATCAAATTAAACATATATAATAATAATATATAGGCAAATTATTGTTATTACATTCTATTATTAAATAACTTAATATCAAAAATAATAATAATAATAAATAAATATTATAATCATTACACATCAAAAGTTGTAATACATTAGAATAAAATAATAATAAGATATTAGCAAATTGTTTTATTATTATACTTTAATGTTAAAATATGTTCAATAAAACATCAAAATAAAATAATAAAATAAATAGAAATCTGAATATCATAATTATAGTAATAATATATTATTTAAAAAATAGATATTATTGTGATAATAAAGGCAGCAATTAAATCTAACAAAGGGATGTATTTTATGAAAACTCACATCTTTCACCAAACAATACATTCCCCCCATGAGTCACCTACCTTGAATGGTATAAATAGAAGGAAGAAAAATAAGGAAGGGGGGGAAAACATTGAGAAATACAATCTGCAATTTAGAACAGCAGCAACAATGATTGTTATGCATTGGAATATAGTCATTTAATATATATATATATATATATATATATATATATATATATAATTTAATAGGCATACAAGTATATATGCATAGATATAAATAAATTTTCTAATGAATAATATTCAATAATAAAGAATATATATGAATAAGGAAGGTATAATTATATAAACACACACATATATATATATATATATGAATACGAATGGATATAAGTAAAAGAATAATTATATATGTATATAAAGTATATATATATATATATATATAAATACATATACATGATTATGCAATAATGATACTTATAAGTAATGATGACTCTTTAATATAAACATAAGTAGATTATGTATATTTATGAATTGTCCTCATCCTATGATCAATTTAGTATAAGGTTGAAGGAGGCAAGTAAGGAAACATGGAGAGATATAGCAACTTAGGTGATGTACTCACTTAGCAATAATATTTAGCATATTTTGAATATAAGAAATAAATATAGCTAGTCTGATTATTGGTGTAATGCTTTCTTTAAATCATGATGATAATGATGTTGATATTGACTTCAAGAATCAGTAATAAAAGAAAATGTATTTGATTTCTAAAAGATTGTCTTCCTTGTGTTTGCAAGCTTATTGGGAGGAAGGGTGTGAGGGAAGTGGTGCCTAAAAACCCCACTTAAGTCCGCCCCCGGAACCCAAGGCAGGGATGGGCCCTGGAGGGGTGGAAATTCTACTCATAGTCCGCCCAATCCCAAGGCCTGGGTGGGCCATGGAGGGGTGGGGGTTCCACTCATAGTCCGTTGCAGCCCGGGCCACTTATCAGTTCCCCCTGACTATCCCCAATAAGTCAAGTGTCTTCTGAGGTGCTGACATGGGTAGAGAAAGCAGGTACCAGTGTTTCCACTAAGCACGCCACTCCACGTATGGAATGGTCTTAGTTTGGATGTTCAACTCGGAGCCAAGAGGTGGGTTGTCCTGAGGGGATGCTTATGCCCTTGGGCTTAGATGGATAGCTTCAAGAGGATCTACCCATGCCACTCCTCTTCTGTCTTCATTATTACTTTTTGATTATGCTTATATTTTGATATCTAGATATTAATGCTAATAGATATGCTGTTAATATAGTGAATACAGGATTCTTATCTAGGGTCATTGCATTAAGAGAACATTCATTTGGAAAAGAAGAATTCTTAAACCTAATCAATAGATGAACTCTAGGGCAAATCGGGTAAGGGGCATTACAAAAGTGCCACAAGTTGATCATTGGTGGAGTTAGCATCGACAACTCAGTGTCCATGGAGATGGTGTAAAAACTGGGATTGAAGATAGTAATGCACTCCATGCCACACAAATTTTTTTGGTTGCACAAGGGACAACTTATAGTGCCAAAGTTGTGTTAATTTGCATTTCACATTGGAGGATAAGCAAATGAAGTATGGTGTGACATGATCCCAATGGATGCTTTCCATGTGTTACTAGGAAGGTTGTGGTAGCATGATGGGTGCAATACATGATGGGTGCAAGAACACCTTTACCATCACGAAGAATGGGAATAAATTTGAATTGTTGTTGAAGCAGGCAGAAGAAGAGTCTGTATAGGGAAAAGTGATGATGTTATTAGCAAAGGTGTTCCTCAAGGAGGCAAGGGATTTCTAGGATTACTATGTGCTAGTTGTTAGGCCTACACAAAAGGAAGAATAAAAGATGGAGTTGTGCAACTCGAAGGATTTTGATGTTGAAGCACTGCTCTTATCATTTTTGTATGTCATGGAAGAAGGAATGCTAGGAGAATTTCTGCTAGTGCATAGCGTATCTCATTGCATGGATTTGATTATTAGTTCCAATTTACAAAACAAGGTGTTGTGTAGAATGAGACTCGACATGAGTGCAAAACCAATTAGACAAGTGGAAGAGTTATTGGAATGAAGTCTCATTCAAGAAAATATGAGCCTTTCTGTAGTGCTTGTAGTACGTGTGTTGAAGAAGGGTGGATAATAGTAGATGTGCATTGACTCACACGATCAATAAAGTCATCATCAAGTATAGGTTTTCATTGTCGGACATGGATGACATGATGGATTACTTGAGTTGAGCACGATACTTTTTGAAGATTGATCTCAAGATTGGATATCATCAGATCAAAATCTAAGGAGATGAGTGGAAGATTGCATGCAGAAGAAAGGAAGGCTTGCATGAATGGTTGTTAATGTTGTTTAGGTTGACCAATGTGCCAAGTACGTTCATGGCATTGATGAACAAAATTTTCAAGCCATTTTGTGGCAAATTTGTGGTTGTATATTTGGGTGATATTTAGGCGTTTAGTAAGACAAGGGAGGAGCATCTTGTGCATCTACAACATTTTTTTGCATGCTTAAGTAGTGAAAAGTTGTGCATAAACTTGATGTGCGGTTTCATTAAGAAGAAACTGACATGGGATTCATAATATCTTAAGTCGGATTATGAATGCACTCGGAGAAAGTTTGTGTGATTTTTAAGTGGCTAGAAACAAAGAGTGCAATGAAAGTTTGAAGTTTCCACAAGTTGTCAAGCTTCTTTGGGAAGTTCATCAAGAAATTCAATGACATATGTGCAGCTTTGAGGCACTACATGTGTAAAGGAGGATTTGAGTGGATAGTTGTCGCCAAGAGTTTTGAACTCTTGAAGAAAAGGGTAAAAGAGAAGCCAATGCTTGCACTCGTATATTTTTCAAAATTATTTTAGGTTAATTGTGATACTAGTAGGAAACCAATTGGCATAGTCATGAACTAAGGGGGTAGGTCAATTGTGTTTTTTGGTGAAAAATTGAATGAGGCTAGGATAAAATGCTTGTCTATGACCAAGAATCTACACCATTGTTCAAGCTTTGCACAAGTGGATACATTACTTGCTACGGTGGAGTTTTTGTTGTACATTGACCACTAAGTGCTGAAGTTTATTAATAGTCAATTAAAGCTGAACCAGAGACACATAAGCTAGGTAGAACACCAATAGGGTTACTCTTTTGTGGTGAAGCATAGAGCTGGCAGAATCAACAAAGTTGTAGATGCCTTGAGCAGTTCATGATGATTGTAGAAATGTGGGCATGGAGGGGATGAAGGATTTTTATGGTGCAAATCTGGATTTTGTAGATGCATGGCATGAATGCATACAGCCTTGAGCCTTGAGCTAGAGACAATGGCCCATATGAATCTTTCTTGTGTAGGAAGGATACTTGTTCAAGAAACAATAGTTGTGTATTCTGTGCACTTCAATGGGAGAGAATCTCATTTGAGCATTACACAGTGGTGGACTTGGAGGAAACTTTTATGTAGACAAAACACAGGTGATATTAGATGAGAGGTATCACTAGCAAAGTTTGAGTAAATATGTGCGTAGATTTGTGGAAAGATGTCAGATCTACCAAACAACAAAAGGGGTGGTGTAGAACATTGAGTTGTATAAGCCATTGCACATACTAGATAGATCTTGGGAGGAACTGTCTATAGACTGTCATTGGATTGCTGTGCATGCCAAAGGCTAATGATTATATTTTCATAGTGGTGGATTGGTTTTCGAAATTGGTGCACTTCATTCCTCGTCAAAAGTCAGATGATGTGTCTAGGATAGCAAATTTGTTCGTCAAGGAGATAATCTTGTTGCATGGGTTGCTGCACAATATTACATCAGATTGCAACATGAAGTTGGCCATTTTTGGTGAACCATGTGGAAGAAATTGGGTACACAGTTCAATTATAGCTTTGCTTATTATTTGCAGACAGATGGACAAACAGAGGTTGTCAATCTGCTCAGATGTCTGGGAGGAGAAAAGCCTGTACAGTGAGACCATTTTCTTTTGCCAAGAAAGTTAACTGTTGCAAGGAAGATAAATAGTTGCCTGGTAGTTGGACTATTTTCTTTTTGGGGAGCCAAATGGTTGAAGGAGACATGAGGACCAAATCTATATAAAACCATAGATCCAATGACTCCGGGCTGGCCATTCTGGGAGTTAGTGGATCATTGGTTGACTATTGTAGGATTTGCATTGCAGATAGTCTTTGTAATTGCATTGTAGTCTCTTGAGAGTTAGCAGACAAGTTCTGTAATAATATATATTTGTATTAAACTCATGGTGTTAATTCTCTTAAACATTTTTTGTGCCTTTCGTTGTGTATTCTGCACATGTGATAATCAGTTGTTCATTTGACAGAAGGTGGAGTGCTCCACGGGTTGCAAGAAATGCAAAACAAGCAGAGAAAACATTATTATCAGAAGATAAATTCCAGTAAGCATATTTCAGAAAAAAAAATACAGAATTAACATCATTTAAACAGCAGATCAGTCATGTTGATCCTTTTGCAGTCCTAGCTGGATCTGATTTGGAAGGCATGGAGGGAATTCAAGACAGTTCAACTGACAATACACATGCAAGTTGCAACGGAATAACCTGAGAACATAACCCAGTTCATAGGTAAAGACAGACTGATAGAGAAAGCCAATTATGCGAACTGGCTAACTTCCACAAGGACTACCTCAAAGGTCACAACTTGATGTAAGAATAATAAGTGAGCCCAAGCATCTAGATGCTCCAAAAGTCAGATGATGTGTCTAGGATAGCAAATTTGTTCGCCAAGGAGAAAATCTAGTTGCATGGGTTGTTGCACAATATTACATCAGATTGCAACATGAAATTGGCCATTTTTGGTAAACCATGTGGAAGAAATTGGATACACAGTTCAATTATAGCTTTGCTTATTATTTGCAGACAGATGGACAAACAGAGGTTGCCAATCTGCTCAGATGTCTGGTAGGAGAAAGCCTGTACAGTGAGACCATTTTCTTTTGCCAAGAAAGTAAACTGTTGCAAGGAAGATGAATAGTTGCCTGGTAGTTGGAATATTTTCTTTTTGGGAGAGCCAAAGGTTGAAGGAGACATGAGGACCAAATCTATATAAAACCATACATCCAGTGACTTGGGGCTGGTCATTCTGGGAGTTGATCATTGGTTGACTATTGTAGGATTCACATTGCAGATAGTCTTTGTAATTGCATTGTAATCTCTTGATAGTTAGTAGACAAGTTCTGTAATAATATATATTTGTATTAAACTCATGGTGTTAATTCTCTTAAACATTTTTTGTGCCTTTCATTGTGTATTCTGCACATGTGATAACCAGTTGTTCATTTGACAGAAGGTGGAGTGCTCCACGGGTTGCAAGAAAAGCAAAACAAGCAGAGAAAACATTATTATCAGAAGATAAATTCTAGTGAGCATATTTCAGACAAAAAATACAGAATTAACATCATCTAAACAGAAGATCAGTCATGTTGATCCTTTTGCAGCCCTAGCTGGATCTGATTTGGAAGACATGGAGGAAATTTAAGACAGCCAAACTGACAATACACATGCAAGTTGCAACGGAAGAACCTCAGAACATAACCCAGTTCAAAGGGAAAGACAGACTGATAGAGAAAGCCAATGATGCAAACTGACTAACTTCCACAATGACTACCTCAAAGGTCACAACTTGATGTAAGAATTATAAGTGAGCCCAAGCATCTAGATGATCCAATACATGCTATGTTGCGATTTGCGCAGTATAAAGAAAATGAAACTTTCCATGGACCCCACGGAAACTGTATTTGAATCCAACAGAAACAAAGTTATGGGCAAGAAATAACATATATTGAAGGTCATAAATCAAACGACAAATTTAGATTAGAGTGCTGGGACTGTTGACACCATTCAGTTAGGAACTTAGGATAATGTGGAATCTGGATTATCTCACGAAATATGAGATAAGAATGATGTTTCAGTGGAACCTTGAAAACTTTGTATATCAATCTCATCAAACATTGCCATGGGGAATAATAACCTTTTTTTTGCTAATGAATTTAAAGAGTAACAGAATAACAGAAAAACATTCCTCCTAATGGGAATAGTCTAATAGCAATTTTAGAACAACTCCAAGATAATAAAATTCAATAACCCCCACAATCTGATCATGATGGGGAATTTCACATCATAAAAACTCCTGAAGAATAAAAAAAATTATTGAGGATTTAAGTGAAGGAGGGTGATGCTCACTCAATAGTGGAAAATACCTCTCTGTTAGAAATGGAGTTTGATGAAGGATCCTAACTGGAGTAACAAAAGAAAAGGGAGAAGCTATATAGCTGAGAAGCTTCACAAAATAATAATTTTAGATGAATGGTTGATTTCACAAAGACATGTAAGCCCACATGTCTCCTACCACTCTCTGTAACCATTGGCCAATCTCCCTTGAAATTTCTAGGAGAAAATGTTCTGCAAGCCATTCCGCTTTTAAAATATGTGGCTTGCTCTGATAGTCAATGACAAATAGAAGTCTGGTTGAATGAAGTCAATTGAATATAGAGACAAACTGTAATCAAATTTATGGGTAAGCTAGATCTTCTCAAGTTTAAACTCAAACAGTAGCACAGAAATTAATTTGAAAATACCTTCACTCAGGCTGCAATTATCAGCAAGGAACTAGATACAGTTCAGACTTAGATTAGAGATTTTGGGTTGACCAGTGTAAAAACCCAGAAAGGAACAAACTTCTTCTGGGAAAGTAGTTGGAATGGATATCCTACCCTTGACACGAATTTTTTTGAGACCTTATAGCATACCCTGCAAAGTCAGGGCTATAACAAACTTGCTGGTTACTTCCGTACTAGCAATACTAAGAGTGTTTAGAATTTGGTTTTGTTACATATAGGAAATCAGATTCCTGAGCTGGTGAAGTATCTTCTTGCACCTGTTGCCTTTGTATCGATAATTCAGTCCAACAACGGGGGACAAAATGATATTACCTAATACTTGATCAGGTCAGCATACAATAGCTTCTTACACACGTTACTCTATTTCAGTCAAACTTCACTCTCAATAAAAAATGGATTCAAGTATGGAACAACCAGACATGGTCTAAGATCCAAGCTCTTGAATGATTTGTGTTATATGGTAAGATTCTTACAACTGAAATTTACAGAAGCGAGGATGGAGTGGTCCTTCTATTTGTCCTAATTGTAATCAGGATGCAGATTTCATTCCCCATCTGTTCTTCTTCTTTCCTCTGGCTGAGGTTATTTGGAAGATTGTCTATCTCTTTTAACAGTTCTAAGCCACAAATTCCTCAATTTTTTAAGTCCTCTCAAATTGAAGAAGTAGAACTTTGATATACAAATTATCAAATGGATGCATAATATTATGTACCTACCAGATATGTATTTAAGAAAATGTAAAATCTTACATATTGAATATAAAAAAAAAGATAAACTATGAATATCAAATTGATAAAAAAATATGGAGTGATAGGGTATGCATATGACTAAAGGGAATGATGATAAGTTGCAACCCTGTGAAAGGATAGGTTAAGTTTCTAAAAAGGAACTGTTGCTAATGAACTACACTTCATAGGCATATAACATGCCCTCTCATGTTGGAAAGGCGTCAATGTAGTAGTCACCCTACCTTTTTTATTTCACTTCCCTTCCAATATTCAGTTAATAGCCATCCAATAATTTGCGTGCTTGACAGAAATAATGTTTCATTTGCAATGTTTCTGCGTTGTTTGGTTTGAGGAGTTTATATACTCATGTTTACAAACAAATAGCCATGCTCAAACTTAATAATCATAGCAAGTAAAAATCAGGTGCAAACTGTAACAACAAAAGTAATGGAAACTTTGTGTAATAAGGTTGCTGATATGACAGCAGAATACATAAATTAGGATATGCAAGATTTCTGACCTTTTTATATAGATAATCAATGGAGTTTGACAGCAATATGAGCTTCCAGCATTTGCCAGCATTGATGACTATTTGTTATCAATTCTACAAACCTTCCATCCTCTCCAATACTCATGCCATGGGTCTGCAATGTTTCAGGTAATTATAATGGCTGTCTCAGACCTGCGCCAACCCACAAATGGTGTACCCAGCCTTCACATGTGCTCCCATACACCAACAGCAGCCTTATATTCTCATGCCCAGCTATAGGTGATGGACGGCTATCAATGTGAAGGGACTGGCAGTCTCTAAACCCTTGAACATGCAAAATGAGCCTCACGTCTATCCTAGAAGAGCTTCAACTCTTCAACAAGGTCACCTCTACTGCCCAGCAAGGAGTTTAGCCACTTATCCAATTACTGCAACCTGCTCAAGATAGTCCAACATTTAATTATCTCTAATGCCTCATATCTGGTTCGTCAATGACGGCTACCACTCATCTCCAACATTCTGAAGCATTTATATTCTAGTCGACCAGCATTGGAGGAGAACAACACGTCCACCATAAACTCACGATATGCAGTCCAAACTCATCAACTATTCCAAACCTGAATCGAGCCTCCCTATTTCATTTGATGTAATAGTGGCCAACCATAAACAACTAATTTTCAAAGCATGGTGTCCTTATTCCCTGGCAATGTTTTCAATATTTCCAAACTCCAAAATAGGTTGTCTTCCGGCAACCCTTTGCAAAAACTCTATCAATTTTGTCTTAACTACAAGACTTCACAAAATTGCAAATCTTCAATCATATGTAATGTCCCCATTTTCGGGTTCTCTTACATTGCAGTTGGCACTAACCTTCTAGGTGTGTGTCAGCCTTATCAGACGAGTTATTTGATTTTACTGGTGAGCTCAGATGGTCTAGAGGACCCATATGAGACTTTTCGAAGTTATTTCTGGCTTCTAGTGTGTTCTCCAAGATTCTTGGAGATGCTTCTATTTATAGTAAGTCACCCTATTGAGCTCAATTCTCAATATTCATCATCAGTATCACTCTTGTGCAGTTAGTTTTGGATCTCAATGCTTTTCAATAGTTTCCACAATTGGGGGGTGCATTAATGGCTTTATTTTAATTATATTACTAAGGTTGCTTAATATTATTTAAATTATTTAAAAAACACCTTAGTGTTATAACTCGTTGGAACTAGGATGAAAAGATTTAATTGTTGGGACATTTGATAAAGTGGCTTTATGTGCCGAGAATAATTAAATAATGAAATAAATCACTTTTCGGGATATATGGCTTGTTTAATTAATAAAGTGATTATATATTGAGTTTTCCGAAAAGTTCTCAGGAAACTTATAAAAGGAGATATGGAGAGCTCTTTGGATTATGTGGTTTATTCTATTTTCTTTGATTAAAACTCTTATGGTTTTGGGAGATCTAACTTGGTTCATCTCAACCTTCTGGAGGAAAGAAACCCTCTTGGAGAAGATCAATTTTGGTGGTGAGACTATCCACCCTAGCTAGTATAGGTGGAGTCATTCAAATTTGAAGTTGGATTCATCATCTGGAGATTTTCAAAATTTGCCAAGTCTTGTCCGAAGGCAAATTTCAAAGATATATTTTGATATTTTGAGTCATTTGCAAAAGAAGAAATAAGGTGATATATTTATTATTTAGCTGTAGTTAACACAACTTATTTTGTTCATAGTTGATGGTACATGGTTGGACCATATTTCTATGGGAGCCGTACCTTTTTGAAAGTGAACAAGTAGCATAATGAAGTGCCATAATCAACAAATACTATATTATCTTTTTGTTAGCAGCTACGGGCAAGGAAAAATCAACGCCATACCTTTCACATTAAAAGTGTTGTAGAGTTTGAAATTTCGAAGGAGAGTTGATAAATCTTTTTTAAAGCTTGTGCACCCAAGGAAAAGGAATTTTGAGGGTTGACATGGCCTTATGGAAGTCAAAGCCAATTTCCAAGTTGTATGTACCCTTTCTAGTTAGTGGATTGGGAGTTAGGGTTAGTCTATGATCTTGGTCCTCGTAGGCTAATGAGACATTTAGGGGACCCTTTGGAGGGTATTCGGGTTCTTCAATAGGCTTGGGTATCCATTTCAGCGTATACAACTTAGTGACTCAGTATTTTGATTGGTGGGCCTTTTGAAGGCAGTTTTGGAGCGCATTGTTCATACTTACTATTTATAGTAAGTTATACTAGGATCAGTGGTTGCCACGCTAGTAATTGGAAATCGTGTTTGGATCACTCTTAGGGGTTATTGTCAGATTATTATCGAGAGTTGGCAATGTAATTAAATTAAAGTCAAATTACTTTAATAATATTAGTTATTAAAGTGACTCTATAATTTAATGTTATAAAGTGACCTTTAATATAGTAACTTTATAATTTGGCATTATAAGAAGAATAAAGTGACTTTTAATAAAGTAATATATTTTAATGCCACTTTATGAATATTATATTAAAAAGGCACATGTTTTAAAAATCAAATATTATTTAAAGAATTACATGGCCAAAAGTGGCATTGGATTTTGAGAGGAGAATTATATTATTTTTAAAAAGTGAATTGCGAAAAGGTGGGCATTAGGTTTTGAGAAGGTTAAAAAGAAAAAGCAAATGATTGTTCATTCATTCATTGTTTATTTGCAAAAATGGAGAGAGCTAAGTAATAGGGTTTGCTGGTTGGGAGAATCAAGCTATTTTGAGGATAAAATCCCTCGAATAGGACAGAGTTTGCAGGTGTGAGAGACCACCCAAGGACTCTTGATTGAATAATCTCACACAAGGATTATTATCTGAGCATCAGAGGATTTAGGAAAAGAATACATCAGAATTAGAGAGTTCCTTTGCAGATCAGAAATAAAGGTTTCTTGGTTAATAATTGCAGATTGCACTTCTATAGTTGGCACGTGAGAATTGGCAGTTGCTGCATACCCTTTTTTAGCACATGGGAGATCTTCAAACAGGCTGTACAAGATCAAATTGCTTGCATTGAGCTGGCCGTACAATTCTGCAGTGTTAACAGTGGTTTCAAACAACAGAAAGGACACCGTTTAGTGGCATGTGTGGGTTCATGATCAGGCCATATAGACTCAACTGGACGTGTGACATTCAAGATAAGATCGGCCCATTTTAAAAGAAGCAAACTTTCGTATTGGTGGCTTCTAGGGTTTAAGATCAGATCTGCAGCAGTTTTGAGGTGCAATTGAAACATTTTGGCAAGTGGCACCTAGTGTTTTGTGGATCAAATTTGATGGTCAACTAAATCAGACCTGTAACTTTGCTAATCAGCAAATGGGTATGTTTTGAAAACATTCTAAATGCAATAATATCAACCGGGTTCCTTTCTATTTTTGTGTTTACTTATTATTTTAGCATTTCCGCATTTATTTCTTTATTTGCATCATATCTATCAAAAACACAAAAAATCAGAAGAAAAATTCAAATCCAAACCCTATGGGGACATCATACAAGTCCATCGCAGCATTGTGTTTCCTCATTGAGTCAACGTAACTGGGTGGAAAAGGGGACGCAATGCTTAACAAAAAAGAAGTCATTAAATATTCAAGCCTGCTGTATTATGCCTGAAGCTGCCATACCCCTCTTTGAGTGAAGCCCAACCAAATTCAAGTCTGCCATACAGTTTGGGAAATAAAGGAAAGAATGAAAGTTTGACCAGGTCAGCATACATGAACATTTTAATTTCTGATGTTGTAGTTTTGCTGTAGAGATCTTCATAAATATTTGTAACAGTAAATTTGTATATTGTATACAAAATTTCCTATGAATATATCGTGCAAAGACTCTTCTTGTATGGATGAAATTATTGACATGGTTAACTTGGAAAAATGACAGTTATAACACCAAAGTTGCATGGACACAAATGCAGATACAAATATGGATACGGTATTAGATACTAATACGACCATTTTTTAAGACCCTCAATATGGATACGACTGGATGCGACATTCATAAAAAACACATACACATACTTTTTAAGTAATTAGAGGAGATTTTCATTACTTTAAAAGCAAATAAGAAAATATAAATTAAAATAATATTAAAATTTAGTAAAGAATAAACAATTAAATATATATTAATAAATTTTATTTATATTTAAAGAAAAAAATTCAATTTCTTTAAAATCTCTAACATTTAAACAACATAATATAAATATTAAATATAAATATAAAATTATAAACAATTAACTTTTTTAAATTTATAAAAATTAAAATGCCAAAAAAATAGTAGAGTTGTGCTAGAAGAAGACTTAGAAAAATGGGTTGCTGAAATAGAAAAACTCTTTTCATTTGTCTTCCTCATTTGGTGTAGGTTTTATTTATACAAAAAAAATGCACGATTGAAATTTTTTAAGATTAAATTTAGGAAGATTCATCCCAGATTTTTTGAAAATCAAATCACATAGTATCTGACACGATTGGAAAAGTCAAGATTTTTTGGGCACATGTGGGTATGGTATCCACCATGTATCTATGGTGTATCGTTTATGTATTTGTATCGAATATGAGGATATGTGCGCCTGGGGAAGGGTAGGGGCGTATCTAGCTACTCTGTATAACACTAATCTATAAACAATTCAAAACAAGTGGCAAACCATCTCTGATCAGCTTATAGCAAATTGTTTGACGAAATTTTTGTGTACACAAAGTTGTTAAAGTGATTTTTTTTTTTTTTTGCATAGAAAATTAGCTTGGGATATTTCATCATACCTATAGTTTGTCTTCCCGAATTCTTTTATCGAAATATTTTGCAATAAAATCTTCTAATCAAATCCAAAAATCACAATAATGAAGCCTGAGCATAGTTCCTAAACAAAACCACCTACAAACCAACCGAGGATCTTTCATCCCCGCAATTGATCCTCTATGATGGTTTTTGTCTTGCAAAGCCCTTGGATGAACACAATTCAAACCAACAATATCCAATTATCAAATTTTCCAGCATAGCCTTGCAAATGAGCTCCAAAAACACTTTTAATACTCTCCTTGAAATCCCACGCCCTCCTTGGGAAAATAAACATTTACTTTATTTTAAAATATCCCCTATGTCTCCCATCGGATGCTAGCCTTTAAGTTAAAACATTAACTTCACTTTTAATATTTTCTTTATGACCCCTAGGTGCCAACTTATAGTCACCTTATAATATTAAATAAATGCTTAAGTGAAACATTAGTAAAATATTACATTATAAGCATTTATTTAAAATTACCTGCCTAATTTATTGAAACCACAATGGAGCATCAAATATTTGTAATGTCCCTTCCTTAGGCAGCTCAGACTATAGCGGAGGTTGGCCTACTATTAGGGTTCATGTAGGTCAGTAGAATGGTTAGGGGACCCAATCGAGGGATGTGGAGCTTAGCTGGGAGCTTTACGAGCCTTTTTGTTTGGAGCTTAGTTGATGAGTCTAGGGATAAATTGGAAAATTAAAGTTTACTTTAATGGAATAGTAAAAAGTGAATAGTAACAAAAAATTATAAAGGGAATAGTGAAAATTGCCCCCATCTTAGTAACTCAAAGTTGTTTTAAAAAGTGGCTCCTTCTTTTGATGAGGAAAGACCCTCAAGTTATTATTTTATTGCTTTTTATAAAAAAACTCATGGGAGGTTATAAAGCAATATGTTGTGCTCATTTTTGGGCATTCTATTCTCATTTTGACAAAAGCAAATTGCAGGTTTGAGCTCTGGAAGAGGGTTTCAACAACATACAAGTCTTCTGAGGGCGAAATTTCCTTGGAGGATAGTGAATTGGATGAAAACCCAGTTCGCCAAACAGAGAAATATACCTAGGGTTTCCATTTGGGCATCATTGGTCTTCATCACAGGTTAATTTGCATTTAGAATTGATTGCGGCAGTGGGTTATCAGAATATAATTGCAAATTGGGGCTTCTTATCAGCAAATATCATCATTTCAGTACATCCACCAGTTGGCCATACTATTTGGGTGTCATTTTAAGTCAAACTCTAGTTGGAAATTAGGGTTTTTAGACACTAAAGAGTAGATTGGACTTTATATCAGATCTTTATTGTATATGCTTTGGTTCCAACAATTAAATATTCAATAAATTGAGCGTTGGCTTCCAAGTATGCAAATTCTATGTAATCGGTGGTTCAATTTCATTAATTCTGAAAATTACATTTGTTGTCCTAGGAAAATTAGAATTCATAATTTTATTTCAGCCATTTATGTTCCTTTAGCATCTATTTCTTTTTCGCAATTATCAAGCACAAAACCTTAAAAAATCAGAAAACCACCAAAAATCACAAAAAAAACTCATAAACAGCAAAAACAAACAAAAAATCAAATTCCCTATTTGTTGGTCAAAGTCAAATCATAAATCAAACTCAGAAAAATTGGATCAGATTTGGGTTGGGAACCTTTCAATATCAAATCTGGATGTGCCGGGGTGTTACTAAAGATGAAGAGACGTGATTGAGGTTGAAACGGTGACTTACTATAAATACACGGGCTTCAAGAAATGTGGAGCTCAAGCCAGGTGGCCGAAAGCATCACTGCGAAACACAATGAGAATTAAGCTCAAAGCCAACCAAAAAAATGCTGAAGGAACTAAACTACAATGACTCTTAGAACGGTGGAGTTCCCTAACCAACCACATTAGCCTACGTGAACTCGATAGATAGGTTAACGGTCACCAATTGACTAGGCCTAGAGAGGGGACATTACAACCAACCTTGAAGTGCAAGTAGGATGATAACCAATATCATTTTGATAACATTTTGATAAAATTCTCGAATATTGATACATAGAATCGAGATCAATTCATTTGACTAGGCCTAGAGAGGGGACATTACAACCGACCTTGAAGTGCAGGTAGGATGATAACCAATATCATTTTGATAAAATTCTCGAATATTGATACATAGAATCAAGATCAATTCATTTGAGATTGATATTTTCTTGGCATAAGAACTAACACCTCTGGAGTGTGAGTTTGTACGTACAGCTATGCACACTACGTAATGAGTGCTCTTCAAATTAGGAGGGGAAGCTCCCTTGTTGTGCTGGAATGCATGAAATAGAAAACTAAACTAATGTCCTATCTTTTTGTTCTCAGCTGGTAGAGGCACAAGGTTAAGAAAACCTAGAACATTGCAGCTAAGTATTTTCTGGTTTCGCAGATCATCTAACTACAACTTGTTGATGCGTGTTTTGTGACACACACGAACACAGTAGAATAAAGTCTCCGGAGATGCTCTATCCTCTCTTGATAAAAATCACCTTTCGTGCTAAGATTGCTAGATAGATCACAAGGTAATTCCAATGTTCCTAAGTTGGGGTGCGGATAGGCTCTGTGGTAGTATGAGGTTTGCTGGTAACCCAAGGGGGCATAGTATTGTAGTAATTTACTTTGAAAGCAAGAGTTTGAATGCAGTGTTGTATCTTTTGGATTTTCTGATTTTGGATAAAATAAAAAAAAAGAAAAGGGAAAGGGGTGAGAAATCTTATGCTAAACCTAAGGAACTAGGAGACGGTAACGATCAAATGCAACTTAAAGGAAACCATGCTTTGCTTCGTCTCGAAAAACGACAACTACACGAAAGCAGGTGCAATCTTCTGGGATTTATGCTTGAGATTTTTTTTTCACTATAAATAACACCATCAATTCGAACAATATTATTCAAGTAAACGTTTTAAAAGCATTTATATCAAGAGCTCAGTCTAACTTTGCACATCAAATGAAAAGCATCCATTTGAAAAAAGTATGAGCTAAGTTACTTTCAATCCTCACCATCAATCTCTCGCTCCACTAACAAATAAATTTTAATCTATAACAATCCTACGAGAAAGAGCAAATATGCAACCATGCACCCATTTGACAATAAAGGTTTCAAAGCAACTCATGCAATTATGAATTTTATTATCCCAATGGTTTTCACAACAATTTCATACAACTCTTCTCTTACTTCTAAAAGAAACTAATTATAACTCAAAATCTAATCTCTAATCCTCTGATAACAGTTTTTTCTGATTTCTTCCGATTGTTTGAAATGAAAAAGAAAGGGTACTTATAGAATTCCTCGATACAATGAATGGCCGAGATTGAAACAAAATCAAGGGCCCAAATTTAAACACGAAAACCCTAATTAGGGTTGCCCAAAACATCGATCAGTTAACTGACGGATGAGTCACCCACTGGCGGTTGTATCCTTATCCACTCATGCAATGCCTCGTTCGACGAACCTAGACACAATGGCGCCAATCTCCTCGATGGTAATGTCTGGCAAGGTGCTGACATTGTATTCCAGCAGGTCCAGACTATCTGCACAATCGGCAAAGACAACTGCCCATTCTGATTCATGCTGTAAGAAAGTACTACGGATATTCAGCAGGTCAAATGCTTTAGTCAGATTTTCGCCCAAAATTGGCTTGATGTAGAAAATCTTTTGCACTTCCCTTTGCATATTATCCAGCCACAAGTCATTTTCTCGAACAATGTCTTTGTTCAATATATCTGCAGCCATATGAAAGATGCCATTTTGGATGCTCCTTATTTGCTCATCGACCTTGATACTCTCTGCCTTAACCTTTTCAAGCATTTCCCTACGGGAGACCAATGCACAATACAAGTTGCTGAAGTCGTAAGCCGCCCCAGCTGCAATAATCTTCTCATCAATCAACCTTTGCTTAGGAATTTTCCTTATATCAGGGAGGCAAGGAATGATTCTGTCTTGCAAGTCTTGCAATCCGTCCCATGCCTCAGTCAAATTTGCAATCCTTGTGAGCAGGGAAGAAGTTTGCCCATGAGCGTGTACAAACTTCTCCACAAATGCCATTACCTCTCCCTCTTTTCCTGCCATCCATTCTTGTGTTTCCCTAGCAGTAGTTAGTTCTTTCTCAAGACTTTCTACCGGCTCTTGTGATGCATTTGAGAGCAGAGGGTTTGATTGGTTGCCTTGGTTGAGTGGCCTTGTCAAATGCCGGATATACTCCTTCAGGCGCTCAACCTCCATCTTATATTCCCTTTTTTTCTGAGTCTCCTTTTCTAATCTGGACTTAATGGTGGAAACGGAATTGTCCAGATCTTCTACTTCTTGCCCTTTGGTAGATGGACCAATATCAATTACAGTAATGGCATAATCGGCAGGAGTAATTTCATCCTGCAGTTTCTCAACTGTCAGGACTGCAATTTGCACTGTGCGGTTACCAGTCTCATCTCTTTGAATAGTACAGAATTTCTTGGCCGGTTTTTTCGTATTTACTTGCTCTAAGCTTGCCAAGAAATCGTCAATATCATCTGCTTCTGGTGCTGCAACTGGTACCTTAACCTTAATTCTTTCCTTAATCCAGTTTGGTATTGTAAGCTACTCGACTCCATTGTCTTCGCAGTCTGGAATATCCTGAATCTCTTGGATTTCTTGTGCCGGTGGGTCCTCATGAATCCCCCTTAGGGCTGAAATCATCCCTTCTTGGAAGTCGCCTTCCCTGTCATTCAGGTCCTCATCTGATTCACAAATCTCTGTGCCGGTTGGAGAATGGTGAAAGTCCTGCTCAATCTACATAGGCTCCGTGTTTCCTTCAAGCACTGGTGAAGGAATTCTTATATTTCCCCATGATTCTTCTTCCATAATCAGTAGCTCCTTGATATTCCCAGATGCGGCTGAGTGAAGGGCCTTAGTCTTCTTCAGGATCGGCTTCTCGCTTGTTGCCACCTCTTTGCCTTTCCTCTTCTTCGGGTTGATAGGCTCGATCCGTTCATTTTCTTGAGAAGCGCCAATATTTGAAGAACACGATTCAGCTTCGCCCATTAAATCATAGGTGAATGGCACACCTCGTTGCTTCAATGTTTGTACCCGCTGATCTACCCACCATTGTGAGTATTTGACCACTGGTCTCATAAGAGTAGTTAAATCACTTAACTCAGGCTCTGACCATTTGATAGAAGGGAGCGGCAATCCTTCATCATATCCTGGTTGTATGTACACTTCATCGTCATCTAGCTGGTCAGGTACACGGAAAAGTTCGGTTGTCCTGATCATGCTCAAGGATAATCTTGACCAAAGTCTTCTCCTTACTTCATACTCGTCGGCAGCATTTGCCCAAAAATCTTCAAGGTCAACTCTATGCCTGTATTTCCTTCCGTTTACCATTCCCATGTGATTGAGTGGATCAAAATCCCCTCTGGACTTGTATGAGGTGAACGGATATAACTGTATTTCTATCCTGGCATTGTCTGCTGCCTGCGATGACGGACAGGATTCTACCATGTCTCCTATGAACAAGGGAAACGTGACAACTGCTTTCTGCTTCGGTCTCTGGATATTCTGGAATGTTTCCAGCTGCCTGATTACTTCTAGTAAAATCATCTTGTCAGTAGGATAGATTGGCAACCTGTAAGGAGATTCCGTGAATCCCTGTATTCGGATGTACGTAAATCTTGGAAACTGGATGAACCACAGGATCCGTATTTACTGATTAAACTTTTTGCTTCGGGTGTAAGTCTTTGATGCGTTCCTCCCTGCAGCACCCGAGTGATGTACATGAGGAAAGCGTTATGTGCCCTGCGCCAATGTGACTTCTCACTCAACTGCAATTGGGGATAGCAGTTATAAACTTTGAGCTCTCCTTCGTTGTTGCCGACTATACCTTTGCATATCAGACCGGTATATCGGTATGTACGAGCGATTGAATACACAATATAAGAACCCATATGAAAGGATTCAGTTTTCTCCAAGTTAACCAATTGTTCATGAATACTATCACTGATCATCCTTGACCAGTTGATCATTTTTGTCCCAGCAGATACTTCATCAATGAAGTAATACATCCAACTTTCAAAAGGCGCTCCTTGAGGACTGCCTACTAGTCTGTTCAGCAACAAGACTATGTCTCCGTATTCTTCCTTAAAAAATGGCCTGAGTAATTTCTTGGGCAATCTCTTGGATGAGCATCTAGGTTTTTCGAGCCAGTTCTTGTTCATGTTGGCCATGCAAAGAGTCTGTTTATCCTCGTACAATTTCTGCGCATCCTCCTTCGACCGGTAGTACGTTCGATGGTAAGCCGGAATGCCAAATGTTTCCTGTATAGCCAACTCGCCTAAGTATGCCAATACTCTGCCATCAGGTGCCTCAATTTGTCTTTCTTCAGCATTATAGTGCAAGGCGCATTCTACCATCAACTCCGGACACTCGATTGCTGGCGGAAATCCTGCGGCTTGAACTATACCATTTCGCATCATCCTTTGTGCAATTGGAGTCGGCATGAGTGTGTCACTTCCGTACATTCTTTTTCGAAATTCCTCCAAGTCAACATGGCCGAGATCAGTGTCCGCAACATTCTTCCATTTGGAGATAATTTTAGACTCCAATGGCGCACCTTTGCTTGCAAACTTCATTTTCTTCTTCGATGATTCTCCGGCGTTCAGCATAAATCTGCAAAAGAAAATTTAATAATCAGAAATTATTTACGCATAAATAAATTCCAGCAACTTGATGAGTTAATTCGTGAAAACAATCGTTGCTAGAAATGAAAGAATTAAATCACGTGCAAAGAGAAAACTTCGTCAAAAAAAGAGGAAGTAAAGTCTGCCTGTCAAATGAAAACTGTGTTGCTGCTGAAGTAAATTCACACTTTCAGCCTTTTACTTCGCAAAATAATATAAAACTTCACAAACTTCTCTGCCTTAACAAATTTTCTCAACTTCGCTTTCGAAAGACTGAATGAAAATGAAATGCAAAGCCAATTTAAGGCTGAGAAAATCGACCTAATTAATTGTTTCCAATTAATTCAGTTTGAACTCGGCTGGCACTTGTCTTTCGAATGGCAATTTCCGTCTCCAGCATAAGTCATTAAAGAAATTTTCTATTTTTGCCACCAGTCGAGTGAAGTTTATTTTTCTTCTTTCTTTTCTCAACAATTTGCCTAGAGAAATTCGAATTTTCTCATTAAATGGGTTTTGGAAAATAAAATATTAAAATAATATTTTATGTGTTGTTTCCAACCCGTTCGTTAAAATAATTAAATAATAATATTTAATTATTTTTTTATCCAAAGGCAATTTCGAATTTTTTTTTAAATCTCTCTGTGCCTCTGCGTATTTTAATCTTGCCAAGATTTTTACTTAGGCGAATTTCAATTTTGCCAAACATATCATTTGATTTTTCAATTAAATTTCCAATCGTCTGGACTTAGGCAAATTTTCAAATCCTTTGATTTTCTAGGCAAATAATTAAATCTTTGTTCATCCAAGTGATTTTCAATGCGATACACGACTCCAGCGTATTTGCCTTGTGCAATTTTTCACTTTATCCATGCTTGGGTGAATTTTTACTTAGTAATTGTCATTTAATTTCACAAAATGGCGAATTTTCCTTGTATTTTCACCATCTCCAATTATCTTGGAGCGCACCCCTTAGCATTTTACCCCTTTCCAGCCTTCTTGGAGCGGACCTTTCATGTAATTTGCAATTTCTTTTAGGCTGGGCGGACTTCATTTGCATTTTGCAAGTGCCTCACTTTTACCTTTGGGCGGACTTTAGCTCCACTTTGCATTTTTCATTTGCCATACCCTTGGAGCGGACTTTGTGAGTGTTTGGCAACTTGCAACTCCTTGGGCGGACTTCACTTAGCATTTGCAAGTGCTTGGCGGACTTTGTCAACACTTTGCAACTTGCTTTATGGCGGACTTTGTCAACACTTTGCCATCTATTTTGCTGGGCGGACTTGCTAACTTTTTTGCAAGTTACCTTGGGCGGACTTTACATACCTTTTGCAGCTGCATGGGCGGACTTCAAGATGTTTTTGCAAGTGCCTTGGGGAGGACTTTGCCATGACTTTGCATTTTCCCTTTTGCATATGGCGAACTTTGGCTATATTTTGCAAGTGTTGGGCGGACCTTGCTTAGCATTTGCAATTTTCATTTGCACTTCGCCATTTTTATATTCTTTATGCATGTCCATGCCTTAGGCATATTTTCTGGTTTTTCAAACATTTTTCACCCATTTTCTCCTGTAACCCTTTGAAGTTGATGTTTTATGAAGCCATGAACTGTGCATACTTTCCCGAAATAGAAACTTTCTAAAAATAGAAATTTTCCAAAAATAGAAACTTTCTAAAAATAATCCCTAAAAAATAGGGATCCCAGAATGTGCTAAAAATGCCAAAAAAAAGTCCCTAAAAAATAGGGGCCCGGGGTCAAAACCCTAAAATTTAGGAAGTGTCAGAATTGACTGAATAGACAGTCGATCTTCGTCCACAAGGCCTTCTAAGCGCTTTGCCAACGTTCTATCATTGATTCGGGTTCACAATCATTTCATGACTCAGATGACTTTCAAAATTTCAAATTCTAAGTACCCCACCAAAAAGACCAAAACTCAGAAGCAAAACCATCAAAGGGAAACTACTAGGGTCCCCATTTGCAATGGGGCGATGTGTGAAAAGGTCACAACAGGTCTCAAAAATGCAGGTTTGAACCACGAGAGGTTGCCAAGCTCTCGCAACATTTTTTGCCAACGTACAAGTCCAATTGATGCAATTGAACCTTCTTCTCTTTAGGTTTTGCTAGACCAAGGCGGGTGAACCTATGTGAATGATGCAGATTGAAATGTACTTCCTAGTGAAACAATCTACCCACAATGGCAAATGGAAGTGGATAGACAGAATCACTATAACTACTCCTACTCCTATTGCACAAAAGAAAGGATTTGAATAAGTTGTTTGATATGAAATTTTATCTCTGGGTTGTGGCAGATCAATGCCTTCTATCCACATGGGCAATGAAGTCAAAAATAAAAATGATGTGTTTCCCTCTTTGGTTTTGTTCTATTTGTTAGGCACTTTGAAAATGAAACTATATGACTGTCATAAAACTTCATTTATTTATGACTTGCATAAATTGTGTTGGGATGTTTCTTAACCTGGTTCTTCTTTAACTCCCCAAAAGAAATTTTTAAAATTATAGTGACTTATGTAAAAAGATTTAAATCTGACTTATAGACACCAATCAACTAAATCACACAAAATGGGAATAAATTCTGATAAATCAGAGATTATGCTTGATATGCTGATTTAAATAATTAAAGGATCTCAAGTTGGAGACAACCAGATAAAAGAATTATGAATTACTTCATCACAACAACTGAACACCAAAAAGAATATCACCAATTAAAATTCATTATCTCCATTCATCTGTTTCAGGAAAGGCTCTGTACATTGTTTACATTCCCCGGTCTGAAAAATTCTCATTCCTACTCTAACTACCCTCTGCAACTAATTTTTTCAAATATTTATACAATGAAATTCGAAGAGTCACGACTCTTCATTTAACCAGTAAAACCGTTTGTTATTCCTGACAGCAATTAAAATATTCAATTGAGTTGCCTCTCGGAAAATTAAATATTTTTACAATAGTTTTGTATTTGATTTTGCTTTATATTTTACCGGCCTTCATATTTCACTTTATCCGCTCCTTTACTTTTATTTCCCCATGGCTTTCTTTTGCTTACCGCCTCACCGCGGTTCACCTTCCATCTCTCTGCGGTACTACGGTGTTTGACTTTGACTGATCCCTTATCGTGCAACCGCGGGCTTAACCTTTACCTCCGACAATATTGGGATACTGGCATTAACTGTCCTCTTTGTTGTCCACCACGGTCTCCGCTTTGACTGCCAGCGGTACCACGGTGACCCATCGTAACCATTCTCTCGTCATCTATCACCATCTACCGCACCATCGCGGTCTCCATTCTAACCGGCTACGGTACTGCGGTAGTCGTTCTACAAACTGCCAGCCTCACCGCTATCTCACCACCCCGCTCACCGGCTCCTCTGATCACTACCGCCAGTCTTCGTTCACCGCGGTCTGTGAGATGACCCCCTACGGTACCATGGTGGGATCTCCTGATTGCTACTTCGTTGGTGACTTACCTGTTCACCATGCTACCGCACCCTCCGTTTGAACCCCCTGCGGTACCGCGGTGGGCCTCCTGTCTGCTTGCCTGGCCGGTTACTAACCGCCCACCGCACCACCACGGTCTATGTTTAGACCACGTGCGGTGGCGCGGTAAACATTTTGTGCCTGATCGTTTAGCCGCTACCGCCATACCATAGGTATGGATTGAGCAGTCAGGGGTATAGCGGTAGGATCAAATATTTCAACCGCATTACCGCAAATGGCTTTATAAGGGGTTGCGGTAAAGTGGTGAAAGCCATGGGGTTAAGCATATAGTGGTAAAAGGAATTTGAACATTATAGATGGGAAAAATTATTTTTTTAAGGAAAGGATAGTGAAATATTAGGAATCAAATGGGGGGGAAAATATGAGGGCAATATAGGCCAAAAATAAGGCAGTGAAACAAGGGTAAAAGCCCTTCTTAGCATTGTAAAAGGGGGTGAATGATTTTTTATGAGAGAAATAGTGAAAGCATTAGGTTCAAAATGGAAAAATCATTTAGGTTTTTAATGAAAATTTTTGGTTCTAATAGTGGCTCCTGTTGGGGATGAGTGATTTTGCAAATCATTGCAAGAATCCAGAATATCTTTGGGAGAGCAGACCAAGCAAAGACATGAAAAATGAAGGCAATGGCAGATGGAGGGAATGAATAGATGAATGATATGAAAATAGAGCAAATGGAGAATGGAAAACCCTACACTACTGTACATGGAAAGAAAACAAACGTTTTCAACAAGGGCACCTCTGGGAATGTCCATGTACTGGCAAACCCAGACCCTTCCCAAACTACTGTGCATGGAAAAGAGTATATAAAGAGGCATTGCTAAGAATTGTCCATGCACTGGCAATCCTTAATCCTCTGTGTCTGCTATGGTTCAAAAATCAAAGCATAAAGGATGGCCCCAGGCCACCCAAAAAAGAAAAGCCTGCACTTTCCTCTGTCATAGGCTTTATTCTGGTGTGAGCTCATCAAGTTGCTCTTGAAGCTATCCATTCCATCTGCCTTGTTACATGCACTGCCATTGAAAACCTTCAGGAAATCATTGTGTTCAATATGACTCTTACTCATTTCACCACTCTGCATTTCATCATTCTTATTATCAAATAAAAAATCTTTATTACCTTTAGCACACAAGGTGTATCCACACTCAACAAAACATTTATAGGCTTGCTCATTATCAAATGTTGCTGAATGTTCCTGCAAATGCACTGGGACCTGAAAATCTGAATGCTTCACATGGGAATCTACAAATTCAATCTCATCAATATCTTTTGAGACAACTAAATCAGAAATATTTTCCATTTCTCTTCTATCACCAGTCGGCATTGACACATATATTTGATCCATACAGTCATCCTCATACATACTTGAATCAACAAATGTTGGACACTCATCATCAATAACATGCAAACCAGTATCTTTTTCTTGCAGGCAAAAATCATTCAAGTCACATACCTCTTCTTGGACATAAATGGATTCATGATCAGCTTCAATGATTCTTCATCAATGTCAGAGATACACATGGGGTTATATGAATTGTTACACATAGTATCTTCACTGTCAAAGCAGATATAGGAATGGAGGAAAAATTTTGGAATCATCTTTATGTGCATACTTCTGGTATTCAAGAGTTAAAAAATTTGAAACTTGCTCACTGCTGAGTGAATAGGTCTCTGCTTCCATATCTTCTACCATGTCTCCAACCTCTTCTTGATCTTCATAAGGACTGCAAGAATCACCCTGTTGAAGATCAACATTCACAATTTCATTTTCACAATTTGAATCACAATCTGTTGTGCAGGAGAAACTCTCCATATCTTCATTGTTGGAAGGCATGATATCTTCTTCTATTTCAGCTTCTGAAGCACTGTTGGTAGTATCCACATACCTTGTCCCAAGAATGGAATCAATAAATTTATTCACCACATCAAAAGCTTGTTGTTTTAATGACTCTGACCAATAAATTGATTCAAGCTCTGATACTCTTAGAAATTGTGCAACAAACATGGGTTTTGTAGGCCTAAAATGGGGAGGTAATTGCATACAAATGTCTTTCATCCTATTGTATAAAGAGTTTGTATCTTCTCCTTCATATCTCTTTATGTCAAAAAAGGCATCCACAAGACTTTTGTTTCTTTCTTGAATTTGAAAATACTCATCAAAAGTGTTCTGATGTGAATATAGTACATTACCTTTGTTACCAAAATCATTCTCAGTTGTATCATGTGGTATTTGTGGTGTCCAAGATCTCCTGGAATTTGTGTCTTCATTCTCACTACATGATGACCTATTTGGTGATGTACTTGGAGCACATTTGACTCCCAATTGCAGCAATTGTTGGTTCACTTGTAGCATCTGTTGGTCCAATTGTAGCCTTTGTTGTCTCAATTCTTTCAACTCTCTTATTGACTATTGTCTTCTTTCTTCTTCTGCCATCTTGACAAAATATTACTGCTCCACAATATCCATACATTATTTATCAAATGAAATAGAGTCGCCACCTACTTTTCCAAAAAGTGGGAAAATGAAATGGATTGTTTTGGTTTGCCCCAGCGGAATCTCCAAAAATGTAAAATTTTGTTGATTCTATAAATGGATAGGCTGAAAAAAATTTCCTGAGTATATTCCCCAACAAAGTCGCCAAACTGTTGGGTCTCAAAAACGCAAGTTTGAACCACGAGAGGTTGCCAAGCTCTCACAATGCTTTTGGCCAATGTACAAGGCCAATTGATGCAATTGAAGCTTCTTCTCTTTAGTTTCCGCTAGACCAAGGCGGGTGAACCTATGTGAATGATGCAGATTGAAATGTACTTCCTAGTGAAACAATCTACCCACAATGGCAAATGGAAGTGGATAGACAGAATCACTATAACTACTCCTACTCCTATTGCACAAAAGAAAGGATTTGAATAAGTTGTTTGATATGAAATTTTATCTCTGGGTTGTGGTAGATCAATGCGTTCTATCCACATGGGCAATGGAGTCAAAAATAAAAATGATGTGTTTCCCTCTTTGGTTTTGTTCTAGTTGTTAGGCACTTTGAAAATGAAACTATATGACTATCATAAAACTTCATTTATTTATGACTTGCATAAATTGTGCTGGGATGTTTCTTAACCTAGTTCTTCTTTAACTCCCCAAAAGAAATCTTTAAAATTACAATGACTTATTTACAAGGATTTAAATCTGACTTACAGACACCAATCAACTAAATCACACAAAATGGGAATACATTCTGATAAATCAGAGATTATGCTTGATATGCTAATTTAAATAATTAAAGGATCTCAAGTTGGAGACAACCAGATAAAAGAATTATGAATTACTTCATCACAACCATAGATGAAAAACTCGCGGAAAACTCGCCTAACTCGCGAGTAATCGCGAGGCAAATTGAGAGGCGAGTTAATCGCTTAATAACTCGCAGCCGGGTAATACCAAAAAATCGCAGCGCGTCTTTTGAAAAAAAACGCAAAAAAATGCGAGTAAACCAAGAAAAACGCGGGCGAAATAACAAAAAAAACATTTTTATATTTTTTGCCCTAAGTTTTTATCCACAAACTCTGCAAACAGTGTTTCATTGTTATTTGATATTTCGTTCAACAGGAGAGAGCAGAAAACGCGACGACAGCTCAGGGAAAAACGTGAGGAAAAAACGAGGCAACAAAAAACGCGAGCTCGGGAAAAAATGAGACCGCGGCTCGAGAAAAACGCAAGCTCAGGGAAAAACGCGACGGCAGCGCAGGAGAAAAACGCAGGCAAAGAAATCGATGGATAAGGAATTAAATTGAAGGTATTTTCTTTGATTTTCTCTGCGAATTCAATAGATTATTCTGCATTGAAAATCTCACGAGATTCACAAACAAAAGACCTAAAAAAATTTAAAAATCTATAACGTTTTTGCCCACATAAATTTTTTAATTAATTATTTTGAACATTTTTGTCCAGCGCCAGATCTATCATAATCATATAGTAAGTTTTTTAATTAATTTTTATTTATTTATTGATTTGTAATCAAATATTTGTAAAAAATAATTTATACATACAAAAGACCTGAAAAAAATTAAAATCTATAACGTTTTTGCCCACATAAATTTTTTAATTAATTATTTTGAACATTTTTGTCCAGCGCCAGATCTATCATATAGTAAGTTTTTTAATTAATTTTTATTTATTTATTGATTTGTAATCAAATATTTGTAAAAAATAATTTATACATATTATATAATATATTATAAGTAATAAGACAATAACTATAGTCTATAATTATAAGAATTTAAAATTTTGAATTTAATTGTTTTTTAAAACTTACAATTTAATATATTAAGTCATAGATTACTCGCCAAATGCTACAGTGGTTTTTTTTCGTGTTTTTTTTCTTGGAGTACCAGCCATGGAGTTTTGTATGGTTTCAGAAGCCTTAAATTGGTGCTAGCGGCGGGGGCGTTGCCCCTCGACCCTTCCCTATACCGCGGCAGGGAGTGCGCCAGGGGCATTGCCCCCGAACCCCGCGAGGGGCGCTGCCCCTCGACCCCGCTGGGGGCGTTGCCCCCAGACCCCCACAAGGGGCGCTGCCCCTCAACCCCATTGGGCTTGCCGAGTACTCTCCAATTCCGAGTATGTAAACTATGTATTAAGTTATTAACTTATAATTTTTAATTTCATTTTTTTTTAACTTATAATTTATAATTGATTTAAGTTATAATATAATTTTTAATAATTTAATTTAATATATTAACTTATAATTTTGAATTAGATTTTTGTTTTTAAAACTTATAAATTTATAATATAATATATTAACTTGTAAAAGAAAATTAAAAACTTTTAATTTAATTTAATTTATTTTTATAACTTAAAATTAAAAATAATTGAAATATATTAATTTTTATTATGATAAATTGATGAATAGTAGAAAAGAAAATAATAACAAAAATAATGTTATTTAAATTGCAAATTTTATTTCAATATCATATTTTATTATTATTATTGTCTTTTCTAGTATTCTACTATTCATTATTATCAATTTACCATAATATAAATTAATATATTAAAATATTTCAATCATTTTTAATTTTAATATGTTTCAAAATTCAAATCTTTCAAATTTCAATCATTTTTAAATTTTAATATGTTTCATTTATTTTGTTTAACTTTAACTTCACTTTTTATCTCTTACCATTTATCTTGTCTCTCTTTTGCTAGGTATTTTACTAATGGCTTCTGCAAGTAAAAAGAGTGGTGGCAAACCAAGAGATCCTTGCTGGAAACATGGAACACCAGGTGCAATGTGAGGAGAGGTGATTTGCAACCATTGCACCATGTCTTATTTTGGTGGCATAAATCGGTTGAAATACCACCTGGCACGAATCCCTTGTCGAGATGTTACACAATGTACAAAGGCACCCGAAGAGGTTGAGATGGAGGCCAAAGCACTCCTTGCAGCATTTGACCAAAGGAAGGAAAGTAAAAAGAGAGCAGCAGAGGCGATGGCAGCCCCATATGCAGATTTCAGTTCTATAGGGTCACAAAGGACTATGGGAGGCTCTTCTTCTCTTGGGCCACGAATACGAGGATTAGGAACTGGAAGTGTGGGCAGCCTTAGTTCTAGTTTTTTTGTTCCACGTAATACTCCTGGTGCACAACCTTCATTGGAAGGTACTTCTTGGAATAAAGAGTTGCAAAATGAGGCGAAGTTCGCATGTGCTAAATTTTGGTTCTACAACAATATTCCGTTCAATGTTGCTTCTAGTCCTTATTGGGAAGGGTTGGTCACTGCATTGACCATGGCAGGTAAGGGGTTCAAGGCCCCAAGTCCTTATGAGTTGAGTGGGTCATTATTGCAGAATGAGGTCCAAAACACACACAAACTAGTGGAGGAACAAAGGAGAACTTGGGAAAAGAATGGCTGCACCATTATATCTGATGGGTGGACGGATGGCAGAAATAGGACACTCATCAACTTTCTAGTGGCTTCAAGGGGAGAATTGGTATTTCTAAAATCAGTTGATGCCTCCAATGAAACAAAAAATGCAGAGACCTTGTGCAACATGATGGATGAGGTGGTGATGGAAGTAGGAGTTCAAAATGTAATTCAAATTGTGACCGACAATGCAGCTGCATATGTGGCAGCTAGTAAACTTCTAATGGCGAGGCATCCTACATTATTTTGGAGCCCTTGTGCTGCCCACTGTCTTGACTTGCTCCTTGAGGACATAGGGAAACTAAGTTGGGTGAAGAATGTGGTTGAAGATGGAAGGAATATCACAAAGTTCATCTACAATCACACATGGGTCCTAAGTCTTATGAGAGAGCACACTGATGGTAAGGATCTCGTGCGATCAGGAGTCACACGCTTTGCCACCAATTTCCTCACCTTGCAGAGTATTTTAGCTACAATGCCCAACCTCAAGCGCATGTTTGTGAGTGAAAAATGGTTGGAGAGTTCTTATTCCAAGAAGCCTGAAGCAGATAAAGTCAAGAAGACCATTTTTGATGATAGATTTTCCAAACAAATGGAGGAGATCATCAATGTAAGTTTTCAAACTTTGATTGATGATTTAGTTTTTTGCTTTCTAATAGTACAACTTGCTGATTTTGTTATTTTTTTTATATTTTAGGTGTCAGAACCGTTGGTTAGAGTTCTACGATTGGTGGATGGGGATAAAAGCACCATGGGGTATTTCTATGAGGCCATGGATAAGGCCAAAGAGGCAATTCAACATTTATATGGGTCAAACAAGACCAAATATGAACCCATATGGCGCATAATAGATCGGAGGTGGAACCGGCAACTCCACCAACATATTCATGCTGCTGCCCACTTTTTGAACCCCAAGTTTTATTTCTCTCCTACTTTCAAAGAAGATACAGAGGTTCTTGTTGGCCTCAACACATGTATTGAGAGATTGGTTAGTAATGATGAGCTTCGAGATCTCATACTTGATGAGATACAGAGCTATAAGAAGGTCGAAGGGCCATTGTTTTCTTCCAAAGATTGCATTCGTAGGAGAGACACTCTACAACCAGCTAACAAATTCATGTGTTTAATATTGTTTTACTATTTATGTTAATGTTTAAGTTTATTAAATCCTCACTAAGTTATAAATGACAATTGTTATCCTTGCAGATTTGTGGTGGGAAGATTATGGTGCCACAACGCCTAATCTTCGAAAGGTTGCCATTCATATTTTATCGCAGCCTTGTAGTGCATCTGGTTGTGAGCGCAACTGGAGTGTCTTTGAGGCCATTCACACAAAGAAGCACAATCGGTTGACTCAAAAGCGCTTGAATGACCTTGTCTACGTTCGGTACAACCTTCGGTTGCATGAGAAGAAGGTACAAGGGCTGAGTTCACATGAAGCACTTGACCTTGATGACATTGATCCATTCTCAGATTGGACTGCTAAGCCTGATGAGGTTGATGTGGAACCATGGATAAGTGATGAGGAGTTCGCTGAGATGGAGAGGGAGGTAGAGGCAGCTGAATGGGAAGCAGAGGTGGCAGCATATGAGGAGGAAGTAGGCGAGCTTGGTCAATCAGCAGAGGTTTCTTCACACACACAGCTTGATCCTATCCCTATGGATGAGGCACCTGTCGACGCACCTGTTGAGGCTCCTATTGAGAACACTACAACTATACCATCTACATCAACACCACCCACACAACAGCGACAAAAGCTTTTGAGTTTCAATCGGAGAAGAAATTTAGGATAGATAATTTTTATTGATATTGAAACTTGAAGTTGATATGTATTGAGAAGTCGAACTTGTTTTTTGGTCTATGATACATTGATGATTGATATGTATTAAGGTTTTAAACTCTAATTTTGATTTATATATGATGAAATCAGTTGATAGTAGATAAATTGATGATTGATATGCATTAGACTCTAATCTTGATTTATATATGATGAAATCAGTAATATGTTCTAAAAATTCAGTTTATATGTGTGTTTTTAAATAATATCTTAAAAAATTATGTATTTTCAAATGTTCGATAAATTTGCCAAGTTATTGCCGAGTTTTTCCTCGAGTTTTTGCCGAGTCCTGAGTTTTTAAATTTTTTGGGTCTGCCGAGTTATTGCCGAGTTCGAGTTTTTCAACTATGATCACAACAACTGAACACTGAAAAGAATATCACCAATTAAAATTCATTATCTCCATTCATTTGTTTCAGGAAAGGCTATGTACATTGTTTACATTCCCCAGCCTAAAAAATTCTCATTCCTACTCTAACTACCCTCTGCAACTGATTTTTTCAAATATTTATACAATGAAATTCGAACAGTCACGACTCTTCATTTAACCAGTAAAACCATTTGTTATTCCTGACAGCAATTAAAATATTTAATTGAGTTGCCTCTCGGCAAATTAAATATTTTTACAACAGTTTTGTATTTGATTTTGCTTTATATTTTACTGGCCTTCATATTTCACTTTATCCGCTCCTTTACTTTTATTTCCCCGTGGCTTTCTTTCGCTTACCGCCTTACCGCGGTTCACCTTCCATCTCTCCGCAGTACAGCGGTGTTTGACTTTGACTAATCCCTTACCACACAACCGCGGGCCTAACCTTTACCTCCGACGGTATTGCGGTACTAGCATTAACTGTCCTCTTTGTTGTCCACCGCGCCACCGCGATCTCCGCTTTGACTACCAGTGGTACCGCGGTGACCCCGTAACCATTCTCTCGCTGTCTATCACCGTCTACCGCGCCACTGCGGTCTCCATTCTAACCGGCTACGGTACCGCGGTAGCTGTTCTGCAAACCGCCAACCTCACTGCTATCTCACCGCCCCGCTCACCGACTCCTTTGACCGCTACCGCCAATCTTTGTTCACCGCAGTCACCGCAGTCTGTGAGATGACCCCCTGGGGTACCGCGATGGGATCTCCTAATTGTTGCTTCGTTGGTGACTTACCCGTTCACCGCACTACCACACCCTCCGTTTGAACCCCCTGCGGTACCGCGGTGGGCATCCTATCTGCTTTCCTGGCCGATTACTAACCGCCCACCGTGCCACCGTAGTCTATGTTTAGACCGTGCGCGGTGGCACGATAAACATTTTGTGCCTGATCATTTAGCCGCTACCGCCATACCGCGGGTATGGATTGAGTCGTCAACGGTATAGCGGTAGGATCAAATGTTTCAACTGCATTACCGCAAATGGCTTTATAAGGGTTTGTGGTAAAGCAGTGAAAGCCATGGGGTTAAGCATATAGCGGTAAAAGGAATTTGAACATTATAGATGGGAAAAATGATTTTTTTAAGGAAAGGATTGTGAAATATTAGGAATCAAATGGGGGGAAAAATATGAGGGCAATATAGGCCAAAAATAAGGTAGTGAAACAAGGGTATTAGCCCTTCTTAGCATTGTAAAAGGGGGTGAATGATTTTTTATGAGAGAAATAATGAAAGCATTAGGTTCAAAATGGAAAAATCATTTAGGTTTTTAATGGAAATTTTCGATTCTAACAGGCCCCAGGCTTCCTGCCCCACAGGCCCAAGATACAC
>CM021109.1:222311121-222351001 GCA_007115665.2 Sequoiadendron giganteum | reverse complement strand
TTATTCCTAAACCCTAATCAAATGAAACTATACAGTTAACTAGGAAACTATCATCAATTGACTGAAACATCTAATCTAAATGGACAAGGTGCAACATGCACGTCCTTATTGAAAGCAAATCAACTGGAATGCTATCATCAGTGAACTGAAAAATCTAATCTATGATCCAAGTGTTTGTAGATGTTTCCAAGAAAGACATGGCATGCAATGTGTAACAACCAGTTAACTCGGAAAAAAGCTTCGAGTTTAACTCTTGTGTCTAATGTCTATCTTGGAAAAGGTGGGACGCCTTGAACTGAAGTTTATTGGCCCCTCTGGCAATCAACCCATCCACGAAGTTGCCCACTGCATCACCCTCTGGGGAACTGAAGCTTTGTCGGAGAATCCCATGTCTATGCAGCATGTCTTCTCCACTAGTTATCTGACACTGGAACTCACCCTTACTCCTGGTCGCCTCATCAAACAATGTTGACATGACTGTAAGCTGATTCAACTTGCAGCCAATGGTCTCACCACTAAAAATATTGTGAATAAGTGCTTGGAGCTCTAATTGAACATTAGTAAGCTCAACATAGTCACCACCCACATGCTGATACAAACATGGTAATTGAGACACAAAGTTTCTCACATAGTGGAGTGCATTAGTAACATGCACTCTACTCTCAGCCACCTCAAATGCTATCTTTCCTTCTATCTCCGCCTTGAAGATCAACTGTGTTCTCCAAACATAGACATCTTCTTTATCTTCTACATCTGTGACTGCGTCAAATGACATTCCCAGGTTTGCAATTAGAATCTCATCCCTGGGTCTAGTGATGGCCAAATCACGCTCCTCCTCCTGAAGTCATAGACGAAGCTTGCGTGCATTATACTGCAACTAGTACAAGTCTGAAAGTACAAAGCAGCCTCTAGCAATGAATTCCTCCTCCCACTCATCCAACCGCTTGCCATATGCAACCAAGTGATCAATCTGACCTTGTTCTGCTGGTGGTTCTAACATATGTGGAAGCGTGATGACAGCATCCCCTGTCCTATGTACAAGGCTGGAAATGTATTGGCGAAGCTGCTGTATTTCAGCCTTGAGAGCTGATTTATGTTCACCATCATTCACCATCCTATCCCTGGCACTATCTGTAGCAACCTGTAGGAGGTCAATATCTATCTGACGAGTACTTCTACCGAAGTTGACTGTGATAACTTCGAAGTCTTGTGCTTCCATCTCGTCCAAACTCTTATCTTCAGGAGGTGCAGCAGTCTCAACAATAATCTCCTTTCCCGCATTCCTCTCAACGTGGACCTGTTTCTTGATCCTCTTTTCAGGCACATCTTGATGGTCATGATCGAAATCTGAATGATCAAGTACATAAGATGGCTGTCTCCTTTTTCTTCCCAGTTGACTCTCAAGCCAAGACGAATCTTGACTAATCCCACTGGAATGATCTGTATTGTTCATAGGATCTGATGAAAGTGAATGTGTAGAAGGGGCACTGTGAGGAGGTGAATCCACGTCCAAGTCAATTTGAATTGGAACTAGAGGCTGCTCTGGTGTTGGCGACGGTAAATGCGTTTGAACCTTAGGCTGTGGTAAACTCTGCACAACTTCTACAACAGGCTCTACATGTGGAATTGCAACAGGTGCTTTTCCCTTTGAATTACTAGGCGTTGGATTCTTCCTAGGCAGGTTACTCCTCTTCTTTTGCTTCGGCTTTGATGAGGATGGTAGTATATCTCCTTCTGGTGGCGGCTCTGCTCTAGGCATGGATGCCTTTCTCAACCTTCTGCTTTCTAAGTAAAGCGTACTATTCTGGATGACCCTGCTCAATCTCTCCTTCACTGATGTGAACTCCTTGGCATACCAGCTCACTAATGGTAGTGATTGTCCATCAACCTGCTCTCTGTAAAATTGAGGAAGTGTATCTCCCTCATCTTCTGACAATCCTTCCACATCTTCTACCAAGAAGACAAAAATCTGCGGAAGAGAGAACCTGCTATAGCTACGTCTGTGAACCTCGAAATCATCCTCGCAATTCACCCAATAATCTTCCATCGTAGGTTTGTGATAAGAGAGATTACCAACGCGAGCTACATAATGACCCCAAGGATCATATGTGCGTGTATCACTCAGGTACTTGAGTTTGAGATTTTCTAACTCTTGACCTACAACCTTAGCATCAACTGCCATCTTACACCAATACATCTTGAACTGCAAAGGAAACTCAGCAGCTGGTTTATGCTTGTTGCGCAAACATTTGTGAACTTCATACAACTGCCTCAGGAACTCCATGAATATAGTTTTATCTGAAGGATAACGTGGTAACATGGCTGCTTTTCCTATGTATCCATAGACATGGATATAGGTGTAAGTAGGAAACTGAATGTACTAGTCTGCCCAATTCTTCATTGCTGCTCTGGCAACTGTTGAGATGCGAATGTGCAACTCCCGGTCCAAATTTCTCACTATATATGTTAAGAAAGCCTCTTGTACACGTTTAAAATGACTTTCAGCCTTTGTAAACTCAAGCTGGTCATAATAACGATAGACTTTTTGTACACTGAGTATGCCCATCGTGTTCAACCCGTTAAACTGATTTTGATAAGCGATCAAGTACACCAAGTAAGAACACATATGAAATTGATGCGTAGCTAGGAAACTGGTGATTTGCTCGTGGATAGCATCGTTGATGAAGGATGCCCAGTCATAATGCTCTTGCCCTGAGATGATTCTACCAATGATATAATACATCCAAGGGTGAAATTTGTTTGCATCTGCATGACCCGAGACACGATTAAGCAGTGTAATCAAAATACCATATTCATCCTTGCACTCGCCACGACCCAAGTTGTTTGGCAACTTGTTCTTCTTCTGTTTTAGCCACCTCTTCGTCATCTTATTCTGACATTTATCCAATTCAGCATTGAATGCCTATTCACTCTGACTCATGGAAATAACCAACCCATTTGGATGTTGAAAAATATCCAAATTTCGCTCGATATCAAGGGGTTTGAGATTGCATATGACACGTCCATCTATTGACTGTATCTCTCGTGTAGTGGAATTGTAATGCTTGATGCAAGATATTACAAACTCCACGCAATGCACTGAAATAGGTATGGAAGCAGCCTCGAGTAAACCGGATTGCTGAATATTCTTGATAACTGAATCCCTGATCTTAAGTGGATCCAAAACTACTTCCGGCAATACCTTATGCAGATTTGTATCAATTGTCCCGATGAAGTTATGAGCTATGACTGACTTGGTCTTGAATTCGAGCTGAGTGAACTGCATTCTGAAAAACTCGCCTGTTGACTGTGAACACGGCTGTATTCTGACAACTTTTCTGGAAAGCCAAAAATAGCCTACTGAGGCTAAAAATAGCTTGTCGGATGAGAATTTTTATGGAAAAATCTGAGATATGGGTTTTGTCCAGAAAATGATTACAAGACAACCCAAAGAGCCAGAAATGTAAAAATCTGCCCTTTACTTAGCCATGCAAAAGAATTTCGGTTGAGGAAATTAAAGCTTCAAGAACAGATGTTCTGGAACAAATTTTCCTGAAAAATTCTAGCACATGGGTTTTGCTGAGAAAGCTCTTCTGAATCAACCCAGATAATTTGTTTTGCCTAAATCTGTCAACACTTCGAACATGCGAGAGAATTTAAGATGAGAAGATGGAAGAAATCTAGAAGAGAAAAGATGTTTTTTATTATTTTATTTGTTTTTGTGCCTTCTTCCTTCAAAATCGCCACTCTGTCTTTGAATTTGATGCTGAATCTGGACTTGAACTTGCAAAAGAATTTACCTATTGCCTTCGAGCTTGATTCTCTGATGAAAATTCACTAATCTCTTTGAGGAAATTCAAACTTTCAAAGCTGTGTGAATGAGAAGAGAGGCCATGCTTGGTTAAATAGATGAAATCGTACCCTCATGCATGCATGCTAAAATCCTAATTATGAAGAAGGAATTCGATTGGCCCTTTACAAGTTGAATTGCCATTGTCTCTGAGTCTTTAGACTAAAAATAATATTTTAATTTCAAAACATGCAAAGAGCTAAAAGTGGCGCCATTATTTATCTTTGAAGAAATTCGTCACTTTCAATGCTCTGCATGCAAAAAATATTTTCTAATCATTTTGCCAAAAATAGCATCTTGCTGTGCTCAACACATTTCACTGATTCTAAAAAGTTAAATTTTGATTTTTTAGGCGTCCATCTGCAAGAGTTATGAGATTTTTGAGAATCTCCGATTTTATAGCTGACTACGAAATTACATTTGTCCATGTTCAACTCTGATTTCCGGATGATTGAATAATCTTGCGACCGTGCTGAGATATCCATTGCGAAGCCTACATGACAAGGATGAAATGTCTGCTAGGAGCAACAATTGCTAAAATCATCATCCGACACCTTAGAAAATTAGGTGCCTCTGATTAAATTGATGCATTGATTCCAAACTTAGCCATTTCTCCATATTGCCTTTTGCTGCTTCAAACTGCTATTGACGGTGAATGATAAACCTTGTTGACTGAATAGTGGATTCATTGCGTGACTGGAAGTACTCTACATCTGATGATTGTATGTGAAGTATCTGCAAATTGAATCAGGAACCTCAAAAAGATGGGCGCCCCTATTCTGTGAAGATGCAAACACCATTTTGTTAAAAGTGTTACTTTCATCCAAGCACCATACTTTGACCCTTGATACCGGGAGCTGGAATGCTCCGATTCATGTGCCACTTGTCTCTCTGTATAATTTGGTCAACTTGCAAGAGATGTTCTTGGAGAAGACGAAGCCAAAAAATTGCTTCTAAGGCCCTTAAAAGAGAATCGCCTTTTTCAAAGAAAATTCTAGCCTTATACTTAGTCATTTTTTTGAACTGTCTTCAACCACTTCCACTTTACAGCATTTTCACCTTGACCTTGCATGTACGAGCTCTCGCCAAATCTCGGAGGCTGTTGGTTGGACTCGTTGAATGGCTGGAGTAATTGCACACAAGTCTTGTGAAGACTGCAATTGCAAATAACCCCATCTGGCAGGCCTAAAAGCTGGGCGCCCCTAGCCTATAGATGTGTAGCTGTGCTTCACCATCCTCTGTTTTACGTGCTCGGTAGAACCTTTGTCATGATCATTCAGAATACCGAATCATCTTGTGAACGGGTGCATCACGAAGATGGATTGAGCTGGTAAAGATCTTAGGAAGACCCCAATTGCAAACTCACCCATCTGACAAGTCATATTCAAGGGTGCCCCTGGGCTACAGGGGCGCTCAAACCATCTACTAGCAACCTTTTCTCTCATGTATCCTGCCTGCAGTTTTAACCTCTGACATTCATAACTGGAGTTCTGCATTGGATATGCTTCCGCTTGATAGCTCGTTGAAAAGCTAGACTGATTCTACAAAGACTGAATCTAGTAATACACACATGCATCCAGATCTGGGCCTTCAAAAAGAAGGGCGCCCCTGGGCTACAGGGGAGCGGATCCGTATTTCTAGACTGCCTCCTTGTGGAAAACACTCTTTGTAACCTCTGCTTCTGTCTTCGTTTGTCGGAGTTCTGTAACTCGGATGGTCTTGCTCCATGGCTAGTCGAAAAGCTGACTAAAAACATAAAACAATGAATGTGTTCTCAATCCAAAACAATCAAATCTTGACCTTCAAACGGAAGGGTGCCCCTGGGCTACAGGGGAGTGGATTTGCTCTGAATTCACTGATTTTCACCATTTCATGCTTTGCAAATGCTGGATCCATTGCTGAGTTTGACCATGTCGACGTGCTGTGACTGCTGAGGTGTGTGTATGGCTATACTTCATCATTTTCACAAGTACGGACACTGTAAAGTTGATTTGCACGTTGATTGCGCAAGTGTCTACTACGTTACATAGTGAAAAGTTCCCAGACTTAGAATATTTTAGCACTTTTGCCAATCTAAAAATCTCCTCCGTCAAAAAGCATATTTTCAACCTCTTTCATTGTAGAGCGTTCCTCTTTGAGTTTCAGGCTTAGATTTTGACACCTGGTACTGGCCAACTGCCATTGACGACCTCAGAGGTCCTAACTTTTCTCCTGAAAAAGTTCTAACTACCCACCAGCCTTAAACTGACTTTTAACTGAAACTGACTTCACCACTGTGATCGTGATGTGAAATAAGCCAATCAAAATTAATTTCAGCCAATTTTGACAAGTTCCTATTTTTTAGGGTTTCGAGCTAAAAATAGAGTTCAGAAACCCTAATTTTCAAAATTTTCAAATTTTGCCAGTATCTTCTTGGCATCACACTAACTAAAAGCCCATACTTTATTTGCCCAAAAACTGAGTTTTGACCCCATTTTTACGAGGTTTAGACCATTTTAAGCAAAATGCCTTATTGAAGCAAAAAAATTGGTTTGGGTACAACATATTTATAGGCATCAAATAACTTCACAAACTAGCACTCAAATTGTGTTAACCTGCGTATTGTTGACATAAATTACATGAGTTGTGTTAGAGTTTGATTTATAGGAGTTTGTATCATTTTCTTGAGTTTTTATCTTTTAGCCATCTTTCGTATATATTTCCTTTTCTTGCTTATCTGATTTATGGAGAAACTTTGAGTCTCTTTTTAGTTTTTGAACTCAGAAGATAGTGCCTTTTTATGAAATCAAAACTTTAAATAATGTATAAGTGAAAAATGCAATCTGAATTCTCTAAAATCCATGCATTACCTTTCTTGAACCAAGAGAAGAGCTATTTTTTCAAAATATATTTATTTGCTGTTACAATTATCCTTGAGATCGTTATGGACATTACTTTTGGCTATATGCATGGACAATAGTAAAAATTCTTGCACATTAAATTCAGGGAAGGCACCAATTCAGAATTACCTGCTATAGCAACTGGTTCTCATACTGATGCTATTCCATACTCGGGGAAGTATGATGGAGTTGTTGGGGTTTTGGGTGCTATTGAGGCTATCAATGTGCTAAGAAGGTCTGTGGTACTTGCTCCTGTTCCTTCCAAATTTTGTATATTCAGATTACATTTATGAATGTGATTGTATTTATCTTTCCTCGAGTATAATTTATTTTTCTCCTATTATTGTGTTCACATTAATTCTTTATTCTATCAATTCATAAATTTTTCTTTGCAAAGATAAATTGTGTTTAGACACTTGATTCTAGGGTTCGGCCCAAAGAGATACTTCTTATTGTTTTAGTTTGTATTGTTTTAATCTATGCAGATTAGGTTTCAACCCAAATAGATCACTGGAGGTGATTATGTTCACTTCTGAGGAGCCTACACGTTTTGGAATAAGCTGCCTTGGAAGGTCAGTTCTTTTTATTACCAACTTGTGGACAAATTTTCATTTTGCTTATAGCATATTTTGAACTGTGGATAGAAGTAAACTCTCTTTAACAATAAGTTTCATCACTTTCATTATTTCATACCATTCCTTCTTCCAGTTTTATGTGAAAAGTATATGTCTGTCACTTAGTGTGAAACATGCAATGCTCAATTAGAGAAGGCGATTGGAAAGGAAGATAGAAAGGAAAAAGAAAAAAACAGTTGATACTCTTTTTTTGTCATTTCTCACTTAATGGTTCTCTCTGCAGCCGGTTATTGGCAGGTAGCACAACACTCTTGGAAACACTTAAAGGGCTAGCTGACAATCAGAATATATCATTTGCAGAAGCTGCAAAGGCTGCAGGATATCATGGAGCTCTAGGGCACTCAGATGGTGTTTCATTAGAAAAAGGTGCTTACTCTGGATTTGTGGAGCTGCATATTGAGCAAGGCCCCCTTCTTGAGGAAGAAGGTATCTATTCTGGACCATGACATGAGAAGTCCTTTTGCTGTTGCATGTTTCTTCATGTTCTAAATTTTTAAGACTCTTGTTTACCTTAAAATCCTAACCAGTTGTAATCTAATGTCCTAGAATAGTAAGCCCCTTTGGATTTTGTCCCATGAAATAGTAGTATTGTGCTGAATGTAAGGCTGTGTGCAAAGAACTTCACATTGCAGTTCAACAGAATCTTGTAACTATGTGCACAGGCCTTTTTCTTTGTAAGGAAATAATGATCTGAAAGTGTTAGTCCTTGTGGAGGTCTTCTACACCTTATAGAAGAATGGCATCTTTCTTTCATCCAAACATGCCTAGTGGAGGTAGCAAGCACCTTGGAGCTTTAAACAACATCGGTATAGAGAATGGGAGGTTTGCAAGGAAATGTATTTCTTGAACTCTTTAGGGACCAATCTGGAACCCTAGATTTATAACTGATGTATTGGGACAGCTAGATCTTGTTGCTTCTAGTTGAGTTTGTGTAAACAACCAGCCTCATCAATTTTGTGACCACCTCTTCTAGAGTTTTAGCCTTGGATGGTAAGAGAAGACTGGCTAAATTATGATCTCCAAGGATAACTTTATCACTCGCCTTATCTTAGGTTAGTCTTTTCATACATTATCAGGTCTACCATTGGGTATTATATAACAGTTGATACCATAAACTTTCTTGCTGTTATATATACTCCATGCTAATGGTTCTTATGCATCCTTTGGGGTGGCTTTTGTAGCTTGGGTTGAACTTGAATTCTATTTTGATTTCTTGGTATTTAGTTTTCACAGTTGTTCCTTCAAGTTTCTATGGTAAAGTCTATTTATTTTCTTTTTTAGGGGTTTTGCTTAAGATGTTCTCTCACTGGTGGCATCTTACTAATTAATTCTGTGCAGTCAGATGGGCATGTTATGGTCATTCATGGATATAATTTTGTTCTTTCTGTAGTTTAATCATATCATATCACTTTTCTGAAATGCAGGTATTCCTATTGGTATCGTGACAGCGATTGCTGCACCTGCAAGCATTAGAGTTGACTTCACAGGCAATGGAGGCCATGCTGGAGCTGTGCTAATGCCTCACAGGTTGGATCTCAATTTATGATAGTCCATTTATCTTCTGGAAGATATGATTCGTATAAAGAACAATGGGTGTTTTTCCTTGTTAAGTTCATTTTTTGTTTAAACTAGCCAATGGGTTTCCTTAATACAGCAACTGATTGACTTCTTATTTTATGTCATTTCTTTAACTGTTTAACCCAGTGAAGCATCTCTTTAGTTCCATGTAACTTACTGTTGGTGAAGGCATGTTTATTGGATAGAGGAAGCATGAGTTCAAATCTGGAGAGGGGTAGGACCTGTACACCTCTTTAAATAATTTATAAGACTAATGAGAAAACAATGCTTTTTGGGCTTCCACAAGGTATATCTTATAGAGAAAATGGCGCCTTGCTAGTTAGTGACCTAAAAAGCAACCTTTACCTTTTGCTTGGCTTGATCATAAGATGAATCTTAGTTAAGTTTTATTTGAGTTTGCACAACTATATCTCCTTCTTTTCATATATTGAGAGGTAGATAACTACAATAAGCATTAGAATGCCAGCTTTGCATTAGTTCTAGCTGTTGTTCCATAGATTTTTGGAATGAGGGGATGGGAGGATGGGTTTAGGGGAAGGCAATTTTTAAATTTTTTTTTATAAAAGTTGTAAAATAAATTGCAATTTATCATTTATGTAAACTCAATCAATTGAACCTATATTGAAAATTGTGAAAATCAATATATCCAATTTCATGATTTTGTCAAGTTTGCAATAATAATACAAAGTTTCAAGTACAATGGCCAGTGCCTAAGTGAACTACTTGTTCACAACAAATATCGTAGTGTACTCTTCATTGCTAGAACTACTAGACTCATCTAGCTCTTGTGATTGGACAACCAAGCTTGTTTGTGCAACAGGATCCTCATTAATCTACCTTGATTCATCTGGGTCTGCATCCTACTACATTGCTAGACTCTCCTTGTACTCAATCAATCATGCAGTCAATGAGACGTGAGCAACTATGTACAACCACAAGCTTCTCCACTCTTCTAGAGGTAATCTTATTGCTTTTGATGGGCAGATGGAGTTTTATATAGACCAACTACTTTTTGTACTAGAGGAAATACAAACTTATGGTAAGAGGAAAACGGTTAGTGTGGTTATCATTGAAGGAGGTCCATCAAAGGCCACCATGTTAATGGATTCTCCTATGCACAAATATCCCTATCTATCTTAGCCATACTTACATATCCCTTGAGTGTGGAAAATTTGGTTCACTCATACATGCGTAGCTAACAACTATAGAGATCATGCACAACCTATCTAGAGCCTAGCACTCAACTCAACTCAAAGAATATCTACAATAGTCATAGAGTCCACCAGTCAGCTCCAAAGACAAACTTCATAGTCAATCAACTCCAATAGTGAGAATTCAGATCCAACACTTGCCTCCCTAATGCCAAGAAAGACAAGAAACTTGAGGGAGATATACAAAAATGTAAGGTATGATGAATTAGATGAAATCTAAATTCTACCTTGTTTTCTCTTTGTGATCTTGTACATTTTGAAGAAGCTGTAAAAGAAGAGAAATGGCATGAGGCCATGGATGAGGAGATAGATGCAATAGAAAGAATTAGTAAATGTGATCTGATTGATTTACCAATGGATAAACAGTTGATTGGAGTTAAGTGGGTCCATAAGACCAAGATCAATGCTAAAGGAAGAATTGAAAGGCATAAAGCAAGGCTGGTCGTGAAAGGATACAAACAACAACCTAGAAGAGATTATGATGAGATATATGCTCTCGTAAAAAGAATGGAAATCCTATAGACAATCTTAGCAATATCAGGCCAACACAAGTGGAAGGTGTAGCAAATGGATGTGAAGTTTGCCTTCCTAAATGGAAAGTTAAAGGAAGAAGTTTATGCTGAACAACCACTTGGCTATGAAGTTCTAGGACAAGAAAATAAATTGCAAAGGATGAAGAAAGCATTCTATGGATTGAAACAAGCACCTCGAGAATGGTATAATAGAATTGACTCATCTTTGTTGAGTAATGACTTTAGCAAAAGCAACAACGAGCCCACACTCTAAATCAAGTCAATCATGGTGAGATTTTGATGAGCACACGGTGATACTGAGAGGGGGGGTGAACCAGTATCTAATAATCTTTTACTTTTCAAATTCAATTAATTACATTAACTACACATATGCAAGATCTAGCAATTACGTTCACAATGAGAACACACAATTTATGTGGAAACCTTTTGAAAGCTACCTCTCTTTGATGGTTTATTTCCAATCCTCATTTTGTAGGCAGTCAGGGTGCCATGCAAATCATCCTTGGTAAATATATCCAATTCTCTCATTTCTTCAATTGCGGAGATTTTAGAATCAAACCTCATAGGTAGAGATTTCAATATCTTTTGTACAATAGTTGATTCATAGATCTTTTCACCAAGTCCCACCATGGTGTAAACAATTTCGTTGACTCGATGAAAACATTTAGCTATGTTATCTTCTTCTTTCATTTTAAGGCTTTCAAATCTTTCCTTGTGGGTTTGAAGCAGTTTTCCACAGGGATGCGTCCCCCCCAAAAAACCCCGCGTTTCCTAGACGGGGACATCTCAGAGACTTGGGGACTTGGGGGGGACGTCCCCCCACTAGCCCACCACCAGCGCCACCATCCCATCACCAGTGTCATTGTTTCCAAAACGCCACTAGGACTTTCAGGATGTTGGTGAAATATACTCTCTCAATTTTTTTGATTTTTAAACCAAACATTTACAATGTAACCAAGCACCTGTTAAGGTTAGCATAACCCAAAATGTGCATGAAAGAACTCTAACCAAGAATGCGCCCTAAAACCACTTAAGGAGGAGGGGCGGGCAAATGGTTAGAGGATCCCTAGGATCTACTGAATCAAGATTACAAGATTATACTGAAAGAGAGATTAAACTCAACACCAAGAATGTGCACTCAAGATCCTTTGACAGGCGAGGTGCTAACATATGGTGGAGTACTAATGTTGAAATTGAAATGAACAAAGGCGGATAACCAGCCAAAAGGAACTTTCCACGCTACCACCAAATAGTGGGGGGAAAAGATTACAATATTAATACTTCTTCTGCTGCGGTAGCCAAAAGGAACTTTCCATGCTACTCAAGAGTGGGAATTCTCCACTTTACAGTGGGTAAGATGAGAGATACAAGTTTATTCTCCACACTGGCGGTAAACCATCCAGGGGTACTTAATGTTAGCTTAGAAATTACAAGTAAATGCAGCAATAACATATGGTTGGATTAGTACTACTAATTCACAACCTTACAATCCAATAATCTGCAATTTACGAGTATTACAATGATAGAAAAAGCCACAATGTGAAGAATGATTATCTCAATCTAGAAAGCTCATAAACATTGAAAAGGAAGCTAAAATCTGATCTCTTTGAAGTTTGATAATTAAAATCAGCAAACTGAAATTGTAAATTAGCAACCTGTGAATCAATGGAATGCTTATATCTTAATCAATTTACCTCCGAATTGCATGAAACCAAGTGCAATGAACCTTTGGAGGATAGGTGCCCATGCCATGATGAAGAAACAGCTCCCAAAACCCAACATTTATTTATTGGCACAATTCCCAATGCAAACAAGAAGGTACGGCCCTAGCAAGGGCGATCTTGCTAGTAAAAAACATACACTTTGAAATTAAATCTGAAATTTGCTAAGAAGGGTTGCCATGACCTTAGCGATGATATTATTGAATGCCCATAACGAGGAATAAATGATACAAGAAGCTGTTAACAAATTCAACTTTCAGCTGTGTAAATATCAGCAACTTGAAATCTGGAAAACACACCACAATTCTCCAATTTGAAGCTCAGTATGTACTTCTGAATGAAGCACACTCTCAATCCATCATCTAGGGAACCATAGTTTCAGGTTCGAAGAGTGGAATAGAATTGCTAAGCTTTCCCTTAGCCGGATTCTGGATTTCAAACCAGCAGCATAACTTTGCTTTCAAAAACATAACATAATCAGCCCTCTACAATGCAGCAATATATAGGTTTCAATGGCAAATGAAACACTTCGAATTCCAAGTTGAATCACTTCAACTTCTCAAAGGACGCCCTTCAACCATTCACTTTATTGTGAAATAATAAAACATTATTTCCCTTCCCTTTAGGCGTCCATTTCTATTTGCAACAATAAAGCATTTTAATAAATCATTAAATGCTCAACATGACCCCTTAATGTCCCCTCTTTAAAACAACATGAAGTTATCACTCCTAGGCATGGGGTACAACTTAAAAACATGAAATTAACTAAGTATAACACTTAATCGAAGGAGATAACCAAAACCAATGCCAATACTGAAACTGAAGGATTACCACAAATAGCATGATGACCTGAGCTGAACCGCAGATGATGATACGGTCAAAATTAGACTTACTAAAAATAGCCACTGCCAAAAATAGTAAATTCACTTCAACTCAACAGAAAGCCAAATTGATCGGCCACACTGAATTGCAAAAGATTGAGTTGTTGCTAGAGTGATACTGCTATAAATATACTTACCAAAAATAGCATATTGTTATAAATAGTAAGTTTGCCAAAACCACATCTGTATGCCAACTGAGCAGTATCATGACTTACTATAAATAGTAAGTGTTCCCATTCTTTTTAACCTATGAGTTTCGGGAAATAGGCTAAATCCAATTGTAGAACGTAGGGCTAAATCGGAGACATTACAGTTGGGGTATCCTCAAGACGTCTAGGGGACTCCTAGTTGTCTCCAAGATGTATAATTCTTATACCTATACATATTTTTACAACTATTTTTTCAAGTACTATAGGTATTTCAGCACCCTGCTGCCCCCCTGCCGCCCCCAAACTTAGACCCCCCGTCCCCACGTCCCCGAAACACGTCCCCTACCGTCCCACCGTCCCCATCCCCGAAACCCTGTGGAACACACCGTCCCCCCATCCCCGTCCCCGAAACCTCGTGGAATACTTGTTTGAAGCTTAGCCTTTTCACTATTACATCCCCTTCATAAATGCTATTTAGCTTATCCCATATTTCCTTGGTAGTTCTGCAATGCATCACCTCTATGAATTCAGATTTTGTTGATCCACGTAATATGGCATTCATAGCTGTTGAACTATTTTCACTTTCTCTTTTAGCATCTCTATCCGTAAAACGAGTCGTAGGTATAGTATATCCATATTCCACAGATTGCCAGATATCATATCCCAAAGCACTAGATATGTCTTCATTCTTGAGCTCCAAAAAGCATAATTAGTTCCATCAAACAACAGTGCCCTGTTTGATGAGAATCCATAAAATTCTTGCCCAGCCATTAGTGCTCTCCTCAAATCTACCTTCTAGCTGTTAGGCTAACTTCAAAGGAATCCACTCTGATACCAATTGATGACCACACGGTGATACTGAGAAGGGGGTGGGTGAATTAGTATCTAATAATCTTTTACTTTTCAAATTCTATTAATTACATTAACTACACATATGCAAGATCTAGCAATTAAGTACACAATGAGAACACACGATTTATGTGGAAACCCTTTTGGGAGAAAACCACGGCACAATATTGCTTTTATATATATATATATCTTCTTCTTCTTGTAGGGTCCAACTTACTAGAGACTCTAATCTCTACTTGACAAAAATATAGGCTCCAACCTATTGGAGGCTTCAACCCCCACACAAACTGAGCTTCAACCCAGCAAGAGGCTCCAACCTCTATTTGATAGGCTTCAACATATTTAATTCTTCAATGCTGATATGATAAAATCCTTCAGCAAATCTGATTCAAACACAAATCTGATCCAACTACAACTTCTCTTCCTTCTCAAATCTGAACACACACCATGCAATATCCTTGATCACATTTCACACAATGAACTTTTCTCCCAAATCTGATCACAAATTACGAGTCTGATCCAAACACAAATCTGATCCACACTCAAATATAAACCTTCCTTCCCAAATCTGATCACTATCACATACCAATTTCTTTCACAAATCCGATCCAATCTATGCACCAATTCTTTTCACACAACTGATCATGGCATTATTTTCACATAATTTTCTGCCTTACCATCTGCTCAAATTCACTTTACAATCTGCTCTTACTCTTCACATATATTCGTTCCATATATTTGTATTTACCCTTCATACATGGTCAGCATCTCTTCTTAAAATAGATCTGAATTGCTTTTCATTTTCTGCCCCTTTATCTCTTTTTACTCAGAAATATATCATTTGAATTCTTTCTTTCAAAACTTTCAAATCATTTACCTCTTATATGTCTTCAATGAGGGTAAGAGACATACCCTTTCACAATGTTTACCACCTTTCTCAATGGATACTACTCTTGAAACAGATCGCTGTACTTTCACAAGGAAGTTGCTGCTTTTTACAAATAAAATAGCATGACTTTACAATATTTAATCGCTGCCTTTACAAGCATATCACACCTCTTAATTATCATTCATAATTGCATCATATATTTGTTACTAATTAGTGCACATCTTCTATATGTATAATCTTTTTGCTTGGTGCTGCTCTTATATAAGTGTTGGCCATCCGATTTGCAAGAAGTCGGCCCAAATTCCTAATAGAAGAAGTCGACCACCTTGTATCTTTTAATTTAAACTTTATCTCCTTAAGAGGAGTCAACCATTTGGTCATTTTAATTCTTTTACTTTAGGCGCCAAAGGATATATGGGTCGGCCCATATAAATAGTGTCTTATTTTATCTTTCACATACTTCAACATTATGTTTAAATCTTTAATTTAAACATTACCTATATCTCTAAATCAGTCACCAATTCCACAATCTCTTCAATGATAAGGTGTAATGGATGTATTTCGCTTTGCTCTCCAATGGGGATGTATAATGGTTAACTTCTTATTGTAATGGTCCACTCTTTACCTTGACATAAATGACAACACTTAGTTGACATTATTGTCCATACATCTCTGGACAACTAATCCAACAATCTCCTCGACAAACTATTTGACATCAACAATCTTGTTCGTGCATCTTGACATCAATGACAACATATTCCATCGATCTCCACATTAAACTCTTTGGCATCAATGATAACTTGTCCACCTTTGACATCAATGACAACACTTCCAACAATTTTAATTTTTGTCTTGTATGTAGTGATTTAACTTTCTCTTCTTTGTCAAGTTCAAAGAAGCGATGATGACAGATTTTGAAATGATAGACTTAGGTTTTCTGAAATATTTCCTTGACATTGAGGTAAAATAAATGGATCATGGTGTTTTTATTTCTCAAATGAAGTATTCCATAACTTTTTTGAAGAGGTTCAAGATGTTGAATAAGTAGCTTGAACCAACACTAGCAATCATAGGTATGAAACTAAGGAAGATTGTATCAACAATGTAAACCAAACCTTGTACAAGAGTATGTTTGGAAGATTAATATATTTAACAAAATCCGGGCTTAATATAGTGTATGTAATAAGCTTGATTGCTATATTTATGGAGATATCAAAAGATACACATTGGCAAGTAGGTAAGAGAATTCTGAGATATGTCAATGACACTAGGGGTAATAGTTTTTTGTATATTGCATCAATCGAGTTTGGGCTGGTTGGATATATTGATAGTGATTGGGTAGGCAGTGTAAATTACAGGAAGAGCACATTGGGATATGTGTTCCATTTGGACTTAGGAGCCATTTTATTGGTATCCAAGAAACAACCCATATTTTCACTTTCCACAATAGAAGTTGAGTAATCATAGTGTATGTAGCATGTTAGGCTATTTGGCTTAAGATGCTACAACCATATATTGTGACAATTTATCATCAATAGCCTTGACAAGGAACCTAGTTTTTCATGGAGGAAGCAAGCATATTGAGATCTATCGTTTCATAAGGGAGCTCATAGCACATGGAAAAATTAAAGTTCAGTTTGTAGATCTAAGTAGTATCTTGTAGATATTTTCAACAAGTATTTTTTTTTTAATAAAAATAGGGGTAAAAACTTTATTGAATACGAAAGATTAAGAATACATAAGAATAAGGGAGCCCCATTAGCTCCCACAAAGGAAAATCCAAAACATCAAGCACCAACAAAACCACCAACCGACCAACCATCTACAACTTATCCCTTTATATCATCAGCAATGACCCTCTCAAGTTAAAAAACATACTCAAGAGATAACTGTCTCCACCCCTCAATCCTCCAATCATCCTCATGCTCAGAAGCCCACTTGGCCAAACAATCAGCCACCCTATTCCATTCATGCAGAATGTGGACAAAAGACACTACCTCCAAATTAGAGCACCTCTGCCAAATCTGTCTAACCACCAATGCAATCTGCCAATTAACATCAACCACCCTTTCCTCAAGCAACAGATTAACCATAATCTGCAAATCAGATTCACAGATAACCTTACACCAACCCAAGGTGCAAGAACGCTCAATAGCCCAAAGAATCGCCAGCCCTTCCATAAGATTGTTAGTATTCCGCCCCTTATGGATGGAGAAAAGAAAAATGACCGAACTAGTACAGTCTCTACCAATTCCACCAATACTAGCAAGCCCAGGGTTGCCTCTAGAGGAACCGTCAGTATTAATCTTCAGAACCTCCATTGGAGGAGGCATCCATCTTCCAACCCTTTGAACCTTCTTTTTCACTCTCCTACCTCTTCTAACACAGGTAGAGACAGGAGTCAACCCCTACACCCTCAATCTATTCATAATCTCATCATCACTTCTTTCCAACGGTAGGGCCACTTCACATTTAGCTTCCACTGTCTCCTAGATCATACCAATAATTCCGTGCCAAACCTATTGAGCCAACAAATTTTCTCCACGAAAAATCCTACGATTCCTTTCCAACCAAATTTTCCAAAGGATGAAAGTAGGACCAATGCTCCACAAAATGTGGAGAAAAGAGGCCTGGGAGGGGGGCCTTCCCAGATTACTCCTGAACTCAACAAGAGAAGACGCATGAACACAAGGATGTTTCCAAACACCCCACCACCAATGCCAGAGCAGCAGAGAATAAGAACACCGAAAAAATAGATGGGGAGAATCCTCCTCACTACAACCACACAACTCACACATAGAGGGGCCCTGGAATCCTTGCTTACAGAGATTCTCCCAAGTCAAACATCTATTCCAAGCAAGAGTCCAAACAAAACAGCTACACTTGGGCCAAGAAAAATTGTTCCACACCTGTTTCCACCAAGGGACCTCCACCCCCCCAAACTGATGAGAAAGCAACTCCTGATAACCACTAGCCACAGTAAAAACACCCTTAGGGTTCGGGCTCCAAGCTAGAGTATCCTTATCCGTAAGGGAGTTGCATTGTCTGCCAGCCAAGATATTCTGAAGCACAATACCATCCTCCTCCAATCCGAGAACAAGCCATTCCCTAGGGTCCTTCCACCTGGCCCCCTCCACCTATCCTCCAGGGTCAAATTTCTTAAAATCACTCACTCTAGACCAACCAGCGTCCAAAAAGCACCGAGATAGAGTCACCAAGTTAGAGTATTGACGTAGAATGGGTTTGTAACCATCCCAAGAATCAAACCAAAACATAGCCTCAACTCCCTTATTACAAATCCAGAACAGGCCCTCCTTGATTTGTGCAGCCCCTTTCTTAAGCGTTCCCCAAATCACCGAGCCTTTCCCAGCCAGAGGAAACCTGGGAAGCTCCTCCTTACAAATCCTCGGAAGTTACTTGTGGGATAAGATCCTAGCCCAGCTATGATCCTATTCCACACACCACCTCCAATAAAGCTTTGCAACTAACTCCAACCTAGACCAAGTCACCTTCCGCAAACCAAGTCCCCCCACCTACCTTGGGCTACAAACAACATCCCACTTAACCAGAATCCATTTGGATGAGGACAAGCTACCCGCCCATAAGAATTGTCTAGCCAGTGAGTCCAAGTCCTTCACAAACCCAGTTGGAGCAACTTGTAACATGCACCTATAAATAGGAAGAGCCTGCACCATGAACTTAAGCAACATAACACGCCCATCAAAAGACAACCATTGATGAGTCCAATGACTAACCTTTGCACGAAACTTGTCCAAGATATTCTACCAAGATTCTCTGGGAAGTCTATTGGCAGAGATAGGAATACCCAGATAGGTTAAAGGAAGAGACCCAATCTGGAACCTCAAGATACGAGAAATCCTTTGTTGAATAGGCCGCGGAGTATTAAAGAAGAAAATGGAGGATTTGTCTTCATTAATCCTTTGACCAACAGTAGCAAGATAGATATCCAAAGCCTTGCGCAGATTCAAAGCTTCTTTGATCCTGGCCAGACCCATCAGAGCTGTATCATCCACAAATTGCAGGTGTGATTGAGGAGGCAAGGGGTTTCCCCATTTCCATCCTTGAATCAAACCCAAGTCCACATTACGTTTCACAAGTCTACCCAGACCTTCCGCCAGAAGAATAAATAAGTAGGGAGAGATAGGATCCCCTCGACGAAGGCCTCTAGAAGCACTAAAAAGAGCGGTAGGCTCCCCCTTAATCAACACCGAGAAAGAAGTGGAAGTAACACAACTCATCACCCACTGGATCCAATCCTCAGCAAAGCCAAAAGCACTAAGAATTTTCCTCAAAAGGGACCACCTCACTCTATCATAAGCCTTCACCATGTCAAGCTTGATGAACATAGCCTTTTCTTTCGAGGAGGCCATCAAATGAATGGTCTACCTAGCAATGACCACCCCATCCAAAATTTGACGATCCTCCACAAAACCACTTTGTTTCTTAGAGATAAGCTCACTGAGCCATCGCTTCAACCTTTCAGCTATCAGCTTGGAAATAATTTTATACACCACATTACAAAGAGAAATGGGTCGAAATTGACTCAGACGATCCGCCCCCTCACATTTGGGAATGAGAGCAAGGAAAGTAGAGTTTAAAGCCCGAAGCATCTGCTTGTTTTTCTGAGACTCGCGCACCACCTCCAACAGGTCCAAGTTAACGATGTCCCAAAATTCTTGATAAAATTCAACTGCAAACCCATCAAGACCTGGGGCTTTCCCTTTCTTCATCTGAAACACAATACCCTCTAATTCCTCCAGCGAGATATCACTCAAAAGATACTCATTCATCTCCCTAGTGACCAAAGAGGGAATACAAGATAACGCCTGGTTTTCCTCCTCCGTAACATCCTGAGAGTCCTCACGAAATAAAGAAGCATAGAACTCCGAAGCTTCTCTAGATATATCCTGCAAGGAAGAAAGCTCACCCCTGTCATTCACCAGAACAAGCATAGAATTACCATGTCTCCTAGCCTTCATCGAGTTGAAGAAAAAGGCAGTGTTTCTGTCACCCTCCTGTAACCACTCAACTCTAGCCTTCTGCTTCCAAAAAATTTCCTCGCACAACTCACACTCCTCCAAAGCTTTCTGAGTCCAGGCTTCCTCCCTGAGTAAATCCTTAGAAAGCCCACACTCCCTTATCTCACGAGTGATGACATCCAAGACAACTTGAGCCTCAACCTTAGCATGAAAAATATTGCCAAAGTACCGCCTATTCCACCTTTTAAGTTTATATTTTACAAATTGCAGTAGCTTAGAAAAGGAGTACATGGCAGTGCCAAAAGCAAGTTTTGCCCTTCTCCACCAATCAGCCATATGCACTTGCAAAGAAGAATCACTTAACCACATAAGCTGGAACTTGAAAGAAGGGGACCGAGCCACTCGAGCAGAAGAAGCAAAAAACTTAATAGGCCAGTGATCCAAACCCCTCCAGTCTAGAATCTTAGAGCCATAAGACAACCCTATGCAACCCAAAAACTGGACACCAAACAACGATCAAGCCTCTCTACCATACAATTCTCCCCCAATCTCCTATTATGCCAAGTAAACTTCCCATTCCGAGGCTTAATGTCAACCAGGTTCAAAGAAGAGATTCTATCACAAAAAAGGAAAACAGAGGGTTCCAATCTCGCAACACCCCCTAACTTCTCATCTATCTCAATAATAGCATTAAAATCCTAGCAACAATCCAAGGGAACAAAGGAACTAGGCTCCGAACATAACTAATTTGAGACCACAATAACTTCTTACTAGAAAAATTAGTAGGCGCGTAGATGTTTGAGAGAAGAATAGTTTCCTCCAACTCCAGACTTGAAACAACCACAGAGATGGAAGACTTGGAGGACACCCACCAAAGAAGACGAACCTTCACTGGATTCCACAGACAAGCCACCCCACTAGCACTGCCATGGTCACCAATACACTGGCAATTGCCCCACACCCACAACTTAGGCATCATACCCAACATACCTTCAACCGATAACTTAGTCTCTTGAAGAAAAAGAACATCAGGAGAGTGAGAACGCAACAAATCACGAACAAATTTTTGTCGAGGGCCACTGTTCAAGCCCCTAACATTCCAGGATAGGACATTCATTTTGGAGGGTTAGAGAAATGTGAATCCAGAGTCTTTACCGACCCAGCCTCCACCAGAGATTCCCCCATCAACTTCAATTTCTCCAAATCCTTCTTTCTCCCCGCTTGAGAAGATTTCTCCACCACCCCTTTCTTTAGGTCCTTTTGAAGAATTCCCAATGAGGGAGAAGCCTTATTACCTTTTACCAAGCCCACTCCTGCTTTCTCCACTGTAGGCTCAACCCTCCCATGAACCACCATACTCCGGTCCGATTCCAACTGGATAACCCCAATTTCTTGAGAAGTTTGGATGCACTCTGGGAAAATGCCTTCCTGAACCCCTTCTGAAACACCCTGATCCAAAATCAACAATCCCGAATTTTCCTCTTGATGATCAAGATCATCAAGCACCTCAAATTTGTTACAGGAAACTCCATCCTGGCGGTCCTTAAAAGTCCTCTTTTGGCCCCGGTTCCTATTACGAGCCTTGGCTGGAATAAAACCCTCAGCATCCATAGCCTCGCCCGGCACGGGTTCCTTACCCTTGTCAACCTTTGAGGGATTGCGAGGAGGTTGAGCTGCCGGATTCCTTGGAGTTTTAAACTTCGGGCATCTTCTCTGCAAATGCCCATATTCACAACAAAGACGACAACGAAATGGCAAAGTCTCATAGTCAAGCTGTTGCATCCAAGAGCAAGAACCCGCACGTATTTCCAAAGAATCTGGGATAGGGATATTTCAATCCATTTCAACACAAATACGAGCAAAAGTCATTACCTTTCTATCCAAAGTTTGTTGAGAAGGACCCATCGGTTTTCCCAGTAATGAGGCAACTCGATGCAAAATGTCATTGCGCTAAAATTCCACTGGAAATCTAGGGAGGCAAACCCAAACTGGCACCCGATTCAAAAGCTCCTCCGAAGGATCAAAACCCACATGCCATGGCTTAATGAATAGACCAACCTGGTTGTGGAAGTAAGGCCCACCTTCAAAAACTCTATTACGATCCGTCATGCAATTAAATGTCACCATGAAGTAGTTGTTAGCTAACAATATTATTTCCATCTCACCCTCCGGGGACCAAGAACGATGAGCCCATGATTCCAGAAATTGGAGCGAAATCCTCATTCCCAAAAATTTGCAGAGCAAAGCATGTTTTGAGAAATACTCGATGTCCTCCGCAATTGATTCAGGTTGAATAACCAGCACCGGCCTTTCCTTGGACCGTTCAAGGCATCCATTTGTCTTCGGAATATGAGATCCACTAGCGTGAATAAATCCATCATTACTTGGGTCATTTGAAAACAAACTGTTATTAATAATTTTCGGAGAACGATTTGGAGGCGAGGCCCCAAAAGCAACACGAAAATCCAAAGGGGATTTGACCCCAGATGACTCCCCTTGAGCCATGCAAACTCGAGTCCCAAAAATTTGTGAAGGAAAACAAAAAGCCACACCTCTAGAGCCCGTACAAGGTATGGATCGGACCTAAGGAGAGTCACACCCCACTCAAAAGTAGCGGCCAACAAAGAGAACACCTGCAACAAGGTTACTCCACTGAGTAAAAATGCTTCTGCCCCAACCAATCCCACGCTAGGAGAAGAGAGCACCTTGAGAGAAAGACACCACCCCTACCACTCAAGCAAATCCCATCCACAAGAAAACGCTGCCCAAACGAGAACAAAAAATAGAGAAGGAGCATGGAGAGAGGGTTGAGCCTTAATGCAGGCCGTGGCCTCACATAGGGAGCCGTTACCTGTAGCGCCATCTCCCTCGACCAACCAGCCTTTTCAACAAGTATTTTCAACAAGCCACTCTCAAGAAATAGTTTTGAATGCCTAAGAAGCAATTTGGGCCTCATGGATAGAGTGGCAACAAATTTGGAGCCTTCGTAGTTAGCTCTGAAAGTCACATGTAGTTAACTATAGAAAACTTTGGAATGTTAGCTCTAGAGGTCATATATAATAACTTTGGAAATGTACAGTTAGCTTCAAAAATATACAATAAGCATAAAAGAGACTCAAGATTAAGGGGGAGTGTTGGAAATGCCCAACCTTGAGTTAGAAAATTTTTTTTTTGACATGTCCTTTATCGTACTCAATATTAAAGTAATGTTTTATATTGTAACGGTCAATTAGTTTTTAGGATAGACTTTAGGAATCTTCTTTATTAAAGTCATTTTGACTTTAGATATTTTTCCTATTAGTTGTCATCCTTATTCTTTGTAGATAAGATATTTGCAAGGTTGCCAGGAGATCAAAACTGGTATAGTACGGGAGACTAGTACCAGTACCGATACGTCTATTTTTAAAAAATAGGAGACGGGGGTACTTGGAGATGCCCTTTTTTTTAATATAATTTAATAATAAATTTGGTACATTAAAACTAAAAATATCATGACATTGAAGTTTCAAAACAAGAACACTGGTAAAGTTTCAACTTTCAACACACAAATGCCATTGTGTCAAAGAGTCAAAGAGTCAAAGAGTTCATAGTTCATACTACATATTTGATATTAGTTAATACATATTGAAAATTCAGAAATGTTGGTAGTTTGATAGGCTGACACACAAACAAAAAACAAAAATCAGAAATCATAAATCTATTGTCTACACTTCTATGCCATCCATATCTAAGTCCTTAGCAATGATGCTCTCCAAATAGTCATCACTCTCAAGATTAGGTTCCTTTGTTGATAGTAGAAGTGGGGGTAAATCATTGAGGCCATATGCTTCAACCACTTCATCCACCATGGCTACAACATCTCCATTGAGTTAAATTTGGTCCCATTTTGCTGAAGGACCCCTCGCACCCAGCCTCTACATGAGAGAAAAGGCGAACTGAGCTGTGAATGTACACTAGGTTCTCGGCTGTCTTTGACCCTAATTGGTTCGTCTTTAGTGAATGAATAAAACCATAAGTACTCCAATTTCTCTCACAAGATGAAGAGCTGGCTACTTGTGAGAGAAATCTTATTGCAAATGATTGCAATTCAAGGGTTTCACCTCCATGGTTCCACCACCACTCTATAGGGTCTTTCATTGCATGCATATCATATAAAGCTTCCATGGAAGAAAAATCACCATGCCCACTTGAAAACTTATTCCATTGAGTCCTCATAATTGATGTAGCCTCACCTTGGCCATAAATCTTTTTATTGCAGCCTAAAATCCCTTCATTACGTGTCTATCCTCATATGGATCCCTTTTGTTGGTTACTTGTATGTCATAACATTTAAAATTTAAGGCATAGCCAACACAATGAAGGGGTGTGTTAAGTTTGTTCCATCTTCCATATATCTTTTCTTATATCAAAGGATATAGATAAAGATCTCTTGCATCTATTGTTTTCTCAACTCTTTCACACATGGAATCAATTTCTTCATAAATCTCTCCCAAACATGGTTTGTCTGAATCTGTAAATTTGATCAGCTCACATATGGGCTTAATAAAGTCCACAACAAATTCAACATCAGCCCAAAAATGGTCATCAAGGACCATACCTCTCACCTCAGCTACAGTGTATGATGTAGATTCTCTCCAAGTTGCCCATGCATCACTAACCACTGTGGAACACAAAGCTCCTTTGACTTCACAAAGATGCTCAAGAAGAATAAAATAAGAAGCAAACCTTGTATCAACAAGTTTGACAAGTTCCACTTTGGCAAATTTTCAATAAATGGCTTGTGTGTGGTGATGGTTATATATAAACATTTGTATTTTTCTGCCATTTTCAATTAGATTTGAAATTCATTGAAACCTGCCAATATCTTTGAGTGTATTATTTAATGAATGCACACAACATGGTGTCCAAAATATATGCTTGTACTATTTTTGCACAAACATGCCCGCTACTTTACAAACGGGGGCAACATCTGTAACAACTTGGACTACATGTGATGCCCCCACCTCTTCAATGTTGTCACAAAGCTGGTTATGAAGAAATTTTGCATTTTTGCTTGTCCTGAACAATCTATTGCCTTCAAAAAATAAGGCCCTTTGTTGTATGTTACCATTATATTAAGTAGTGGACAATTTCTAGCATCTGTCCACCCATCCATTAAAATATTGCATCCTTCTGTAGACCACTATTTTCATTGTTGCAGTTTGTTTCTCTAATTGAATTTTTTCTTTATCAATTAGATTAGTGTGAATCTTTTCTTACCTAGGTGGTTTATACCTAGCTCGTCCATTATTGATAGCTTGGACCACCTCTTCGTAGAAAGGTGAGCGAGCAACATTAAATGGTATTCCATTTGCATAAAAGAAGCATGCAATCATTGCATCAATTGCTTCGCAACCTTGCACATCAAATAATCTTCCAATGGGGTTTGAGCTGCCAATGTGTAGTGTCTTGCGAGAATATTCTACTACTACATCTTTTGTTGTCATATGAACATCTCTAGAATGTTGATGTTATGACAGCTTCGGTCTGCACTTCCCAAGGAAAGATAAATTAAATGGATAGCCTCTCGGCTATTTAATTTATATCAAACAATATATTTGCTACAGGGCCGACCCTTTATGGTTCGCCTATCCTTGTCTTAATTTGAGCCGACCTAAAGTTATATTTCTGTTTTCAAGAAAGGCCGACCTAAATGAAGAGGCGCCTATGATGTATAAGTACAAGGTCATTATCATTGTAAAAGGTAATTCGATTTCATCAAGCAAGTTCGCTTTTACCATTAAGAGCAGAAGTTCGCATATATCATTGAAGAGCAGAATTCGCATTGCTACAGCAGTCCGATTTCAAGGAAGAACAGATTCATTTGTATCTTGTGCATTAAGGAGAAGTGCGAATTCATTGTGACTCTCTATTGGCCATTGTTGGGCCTGAGTTGTAAGCAGATTTCTGCCATTGTTCTATATTATAGAAGAGATTCATTGCTGGGTTTTTCTCCCTCAAGAGGAGGGTTTTCCCAGGGTATCTTTGTGTGTTCATTGTCTTATGTGTTGCAATTCTTTTAAGTGCTTTCATTATTCAATCTGATCTAAGAAACACTAACATAGAAGACACATCCATCTTTGTCTCTCTATTTTGATTTTGAGTTGCAATAGGTGCCCTTGTTGTTGAAGCATGAAAGCTCAAATTATAAACTTTCCTATCAGCCCTTTCTTGATCCTTGACAGCGCCATATCGTTCTATCTCATTTACACAAGGATCAACACCTTTTCCAGGCATTTGAAGGAAATGAGTCCTCACTCTTGTGTAAGTACCTTGCCATGATGTTTCATAAACCTTACATGTGATTGTGGCTGTTTCACTTGAACCCTTTGGTGCTGGAACATGATCGCAATACTTCCACAATGGGTACAAGCCTTATTTTCCCCCACCTGACATTCTTAAAATTTTTTTAAAAAATTAGATACTCTGTAATGTCCCCTTTTTAGTAGGCCTGGGTCAGTGTTCGACGGATTAGCCTATCATCAAGTCCTTGTAGGCTAATAATGGTGATTAGAGGGCCCTATGTGGGAGTTTTTTGGGGTTCTCCAGATGGCAGTTTGTAGTGTTTTCTTCTCCAGTTTGTAGGCATGTTCAGAGGTGATCTTTTGTATGGGTTTCTAGCTCCGTTTATGCATACTTACTATTTATAGTAAGTTAGTGGGATGTTGGGGGCCAACCTTACTATTTATAGTAAGGCACCTTGGTGAGCAGTGGATTTGGTGGGTTACCTTCTGGTGAAGTCAGAATTAACTAATGATGATTATTGATGGAGTTATGGTATTAATTATGATTAAAGTCATACTTTAATAATAATTAATTAATTAAAGTGAATATTAAATGACTTATTGACTTTATTATAAAGGCATATTAAATGATATAAAGTCAAGTAATAAAGTCATTGTTTTGAGCGCCCAAGTAAAAGATATATTTTAAAGTCATCAAAACTGAATATGTTTAATATATTTTAATGATCAAAAAAGCACTTGGGAGTCGTGCATTTTGAGAAGAGATATAAAAGGCTTTCAAAAAACAAATATATTCATTCTTTCATTCTACACTTGAAATTACTTTTGTTGCTTTGCCATTTGGAGAAGAAAACCAGGGTTTTGTGTCAATCTAATCTTGGGGAACGTCCATTCTCTCATATTTGTGCTTCCCACAAGCGTGAAATATCACCCAAAGGTGGCTTTCATCCATAAGTCACATTGTGCTAATTGGAGAGTCTATTTCAGAGAAATTTGAAGAACTTGTTTATGATTAGGTGTTAACCAGCTATTGAAGGGTTTTATTGTTGTTTACATCTTGCTGGGCTGTACTATTTGCCTCAGCCAAGCCATACAAGACATCTATTGCTAGCCCGTACAATATCATAGAGAAGGCGTTTTCTTCCTAGGCCGAAAGGCCTATGTCTTGAGCTTCTAATCACCTCCATTTGGGGCGGCTGATCTAAGGGAACTAATCTGAATCAATATTTTGGTGGAGAAACCTGATTTTACATGCTTGGCGTCCATTTATGTAGGTTTATCAGCTGCTGATATTAATTTCCAGATTTGCATTTTAACTAGCTATGGCTATCGCGGGTATGAAACATTGCAAAAGCTTTAATCAATTAATCTGATTTGAATATATTGTATTTGCAAAAACTATAATAAATCAGATTTGAAATCATTTTAGCATTTACTTCCAGTTTTCCCTTCATCTTGCATTTCTATATGTTTCATTGCATCTCCTGACATTCATTCTCAAAAACTACTAAAACACCAAAACCAAAAGTCACAATTAGTAGCAGTATCAGGTAGAAGATATCTCAGTGGTATAAGAGCGATTTCCTGCCATCCCGTGATTTAGTAGTTTCATGAATAAAGAGTTTATACATTATACCAAAGGTGCAGAACAGTGGGAAACATCTCCCGTTCTGGAAGGATAAATAGTTTCAAGAATCTTGGGTATTCACAGAATCAGTTCTAGTGATAGTGATAGTGTAACAGGCACCATGAATGAGAGGGATAAGGGTCGTGCAGAGTTAGTCCTGACTCTACAGAAGGCAGTCCGATAGTATGATGGACATGATGTCTCAGCTGATGGGCATGATGAGGCAGTTTATTCCATCACAAAATACAAGTTATTAGGGATAGTCGAGTAGTACACAGGGATTTGGTCAGCCTAATGTGGCAGTTCAGCATAAGAGCTGGGTCCGTTCTTAGACCCAACCAACCTACCTTCACTCCTAGGGAGGCACCACAGGCTCCAAAGGCTGCACAAGTTCAGGTATAGGAGCCATAGGTACTCATTGTTGGGGATATCACTCGTCAGTATGCGGAGTATATGACTTTACCTGTCGAGATTAGGGAGTTGTTTACCCTAAATTAGTTTTTGGATTAGAAGAGGCTTAGAGGTGGTGTAGTCAGGATAGAGCACAGGGCACAACAGGCACCACAGGCTACACGTGACTTTTAGTAGGTTGTGAGCAAGGTCACCTTGCCACACTTTGATGGCAGTTATAAATGCACTGCTAGATCTTGGGTCCAAAAATTGGACAACTACTTGTCACTGAGACCGATGCCAAAGGATGAGGTGATTAAGTTCGCTACACTGCACTTGGATGGACTTGCACATGAGTGGTGGTATCATGGCATGGTTACATTACAACACCATCTCATACATACCATGAGTTCACAAATAGACTCATTGAGTGCTTCAATCGAAAGGACCTGGAGTTATACTTTAGAGAGCTAGCTTAGCTCAAATAGGTGGGCAGTTTAGAGTCTTACATTGGTGAATTTCAGCGATTGTCAATGATGGTGCCAAGCATCTCAGAGAGGAGATTGGTTATTTTGTTTAGTGAGGGGTTGCTTGATCCATTGAGAGGTTGGATCAAAGCATTTGACCCTCCCACTCTATAGGAAGCAATGAAAAAAGCACGGAGTATGGAGCTTGCTGCCCCAAAAAAGTAGCTTCTACCTAAATCCATGACTCCTCTAGCAGAAGAGAGCCATCAACAAGTTGCTGATCAAAAAAAAATATCAATGATTAGACTTGATGAGGAGTCACGTGATGAGTTGAGAAATAAAAATTATGCTACTGGTGCAAAGGACCCTATAGTAGAGATCATGATTGTCCTATGAGGCCTACGGGCAAAGCAAATTGTATGGAGTGGTACTTTACTGATGATTCTGATTCTAAAATTTCAGAACAGCGAGCTGATCTAGAGGACAATGAGTTACGAAGAGCATCCACAGGGTCAGGAAAAGATGCTAAGTTATCTCCTTTGGCATTGTACTCTAGCCTCTACAATCATTGATCATTAAAAATCAGAGGAGTTGTGAATGGACAGCATTGTATCACTTTGATTAACACTGGAGCTACACATAATTTCATAGATGAAGGATTGGTTGCTAGGCGTGGACTTTAGGCAGAGAACTTCGAGGGGTTTCAGGTAAGAGTGGCAGATTGATTCACTCTTACTTGTACCAGGAGGATCCTTGGTTTCACTCTGTTGTTGAATGACAATGAATTCCAAGATGATTTTTATGTTGTCAACATGGGTGAGATGAACATTGTGTTGGGCATGATGTGGTTTCATGCCATTGGAGAATTTTCCCTCAACTTGTAGAAAATGGAAATGAAGTTCGAGGTAAATGGGGGGAAATATGTGTTGAGGGGAATAATTGAAGGGAGTTTGCGTGCCATCTCCCTTAGAGGGCAGAAGAGTAAAAGGAAAGAGGAAGAAATTGAACAAGTTGTGGAGGAGCATGAGCAATACCAGGAGGAGCATGACTCCATTCATTGTTGCATAGGTCCAGATGAGGGTAGTTCAAATCAACACATGGATAGTGTACATTATGTTAACAATTTGTTATTTGAGTGTGATGTTGGTTTGACTTATGATAATCCACTCTTTGAGTTGGATGACAATCTTCCTCTTGAGCCTAGTGAGGAGTTGAGCGATGATCTTAGAGTTTGGGATCCTTCTTGTGTATCAGGGTTCCAAACAGGGCTTACAGATGAGTTTCACAGCGTGTACATTGTGCAGAGTGCATACAGTTTCACCTTTGATCCACTTGTACATGATTTGATTCCGATGTAGAAATCTTGCACACGTGAGTTAGATAGTTGGCATGATGAATTTCTTTGCGTAGATGAGGGAAGCAAATCTTTTCTGTTTCCAGAGTTGCTTCTTCATGATGTTCATACTTCTGAGACACATGATACATGGTTGACCTAGGTTATTGTGTTTTTTCAGTTGTGCTTATGTTGGTGTGTTGGCTTTTCAAATTGCACCTTTGGAATGCGGTTTGGAAACAAACAACTATGTGCAGTGATTTGCTCTTCATATTCGGAGGGGAAGCTCCCTCTTTTGCTGAGTTTGCTAAAAGAAAGTAACCTAATGCTAATTTGCCTATCTTTTTATTTCAGCTGCGAGAACACAAGGTTATAGAACTCTTGACATTGCAGCTGAGGTTTTCTCTTTAATAAAAACTATCAACTACAACTAACTTACGCTAATGACGTTTCTAACTTCTCAAGTAAATGTAGAGCAAGAGAGTTAGAAATGAACAAAATTTTATTCTCTGACACAGATACTTAGATAAAATTTTCTTCCAACACACATTTATTGAATTTCAATGCAAGCTGAAATGGAGATCATATAATCATAACACAAAAGACGAAAATCTGAGACTTTATATCAGGGCAGCAAAGCAAGCACAAGACTTTATTTCCTCAAACTTCGGGCACAAGAGATTACACTTTTGGGACAAGTTGTAGAAAAATATATGCAACATGCGATCAAAACCAGATTATCACTTAACACCAGATACATGCATTGAACAAGGATTTACAGCTAAAAGAGACATGCAAACTTGCTCTTAACACAAAGTGAACTGAAAATAAACAATAACAACTTGCAGGCAAAATAGGCTCAGCAATTTGTTATCACAAGCATAGTTAAAGAAAAATGGGCAAGGCTGCCCTTATTTATAACTAAGTAGAGGAGTAGGGAACCCTAAAATCTCCTTGCTTTTATAGCTAATGCTTGCTAGCATGCAAGCTTTATTTCTAAACCTAAAACAAGATAAGCATCTAACAACCTATGAAAACCTAAAAACAAGGAAAGTGCCAACTATTATATTTTGATTTTGTTCAATAAAATAGCTACGGTCAGATATAAATGATGATTGAATATATTCAACATCATCATTTATATCGAAATCGCTAATACCAAGTATAGTTCATTGATCTGTATTAACTATTAAGAGAATATAAATTGTATATATATTCAGATTAAATTAAATGACATAAATTCAATTGCATAAATATATAGATTTAACGTCCTTAATGATTGTTAAATAAACCGATTAACATTCGGTTGTCTTAGTTAAGACAAAGAGACTCTATGATAAAAGACACGTCCACTCATGGGACGTGTCTCCCTATCTATGTATATATGGCAAATTCGATCCTCAAGAAGAATATTGAAATAAATAAATGTTCTACTCTTGTAGATCGAAGATCATAATGGAAACTTCAGACTTGTTGAATTGTGATCAGTATTTAACATGGTATCAGAGCTGAGGTTCAAGAAAAAAAAAAATCTGATTAGATTGGACTAAGCACATTCCCGGGTCGTGTGGAATAAAGTCATAGAAGGTGGCTGAGTAACGAGTCTTTGCTTGGGTTGACATTGAAGGCTACAGAGTTTTGAGCACTTCCGATCCTCCATCACAGAATCAGGCATTTGACAGCGTAGCTTATCGACCTCTGCAGGACGTAGTTCGGCTAGTGGGTTCGTGCTGGGTTTCATTATTTCGCCATCACTTGCTCATCACAGAATTGGATCTGATCTTGCCAATCATCAAGGAAGACATAGTCATTCCTGCGTGGCATCCATACTCCAGAGTTCCGCATCTATCCAACTCCCTCGAGCAAGTCCTCTATTTCAAGCGTAGCAATCGGGATATTTCCGATGGCATGATGGCTGCGTAGCCTCTGGCTCTCAGCATCAATAAACGCAACATTGCTACACTCGAGAAGGATGGCACTAGTAGACAACAATATTATCGATTGAAGGAGGCGAGCAAACTAGTTCGAGCAGATAATGCTAGCGCACATAATCACTAGGTCTTGGCAAGGCGTCACTCCCAAAGAGCATTTCGCTCCATTACAAGTTGCCATTACATGCTCACCATAGGTATTTGAATAGCATCTTCCAGCACCATCGACTGGTAGGACATTGGGATCATTGTAGCCGACACACTATCATTCATCAGAGCTTTAATGGAGGACTACCAAGACTACCATATTTGTTGAATCCCGTCCCAAGCAATTGGTGCTACATTGGGAATCATTAGACTTCATCTCCTGGAGCGCAATTCTATTGGATTATTCTCAGATGGTGATTTCTGTGTTCATACTAGTGTTCATGGCAATTCAATCTATCATTCGGTTTGTTGCCAACCTCATATTGGTCAAAGAATTTGTTAATGGTGCGCGTCCTTGTGTGATCGAAAATTATTTTGGTGTAACCGGGATGGAAGATAATCAGGAATGTGTATGGGCTCATCTCTTGTAATGACTCGAGGATCATTATCCAGATATCTAGCATATTCACGCATATTACACAGTTTGTTATTGCGGCATGAGGACGTCTCTTTTGTAGACAATGATCACATATGCTGTCCGGAGAGACCTTTGGCGTCGGGGAGGCTATCGGGACATTAATATCTCACAATCGTGATCTCTGAGATGGCGTCGATCATATTCATAAATGGTAGCGGGAGTTTCTTCACTATCCGATAACGGATTTGGAGTATATGTATGTTGGCATCACAGTGTTTCAATCTCCAAAAGTTGCGATTCAGAAAGAAGTATCGTATGAAGCAAGAAGTCACAGGAGAAGTGCTGGAGTGATCGTCTGGTATGCAACCAAATGATGAAAATCTTCAATGAGTGCCGGCCAGAGCCATTGGCTCTGCCTAGACGACGGAGGCAAATCTTGGTCTCGATTGGTTGAAATGCGCCTATCTTCAGAAGAATTTCATACTCAGAGATTTGGAGGTTTCACCTAAATATATCATATTGGAATTTTGTGTTTGGCATAACTGGTATTTGGTATAGTCTAGAATTCATCCTTCAATTATTTGCTTTGGTGTTGACTGTGCATATAAGAAGCCATTAATACATCGAAGGGAAAGTTATGCAGATTGAAATCTGACAGGCATCTTTGATTGAGAGATAAGTATTGGATGTCCTTAATAATGCTCATGAATTTTTATGTAGTCATTAATTCATGATATAAAGATTGGATAAATGAATCTTGTATGCTTCTAGCATTTGTATTTCTTTTAAGAATAGTTGAGTCATATGAACTATTAAGGAATCTCTTCTTAATGTGCATTAAGATGGACCAAGAGATTGCTTTCAAAAGAAGAAGAGAATGGAGACACTGCTCGCAGCCATGAGACTGAATGAATGGCTGAAGACATCTCTTCGAAGAGGAAGAATTAACCTTCAGAGGGAGTTCTATGATTCAGTAAGGGTTGCAGTGTTGATGCTAAATCCTTGAAGTACCTCTTCAGCAGTTGAGATCAGAATTGCTCAAGTCAGTCAACCTGGATTTAACATTGGTAGCTCCGCAAACTCTATTTATAATAGAGGGATCTGGGATGAGGTTGAAGAGGACAACCCTGAATCTCTACAGAGGTGTGCGTTGGAATCCATTTCTCTAAAGCAAGTGTTGCAGGCAATCTTGGACAATAAAGTCAGGAGGTTGATGCAAGTGCTTAAAGATTCAGAGGGAGCCTACTAAACCTAAAGAAGATGATTGAAAGAGTACCTCTGGATGTTGTTTCAGGTTAAGGTCTGCGATGATATTCTGGTGTAGCAGGAAACAATCTTCTGTGGCACTGAGTACAACAAAAGCCGAATATATTTCAGCCTCTATGGGAGCAAGAGAAGCAGTATGGCTCCGGAAATTGCTTGTGGGATTATTTGATGAAACCATATAGAGATTCCTTACCACTATGTGATAGACATGGTAGAAAGGAATGTGATCCAGTTGGAGTATATTAGTACAAGCGATCAAACAACAAACATTCACCAAAACTCTCTCCAGAGTCAAAGTTGAACACTTCAGGAAGAAACTTGGTATGGTTGAAATGTAAGTTATTTTTGAGATTGAGACTCAAATTGTTTATTTTGTACTAATATGTTTAAAAGATGTTTAATGTGTAAACTCTTTTGTCATGTGTGCGACTCCATGACTTTATGGGCTCACCCCCAGCCCCCCAACCCCCTTGTGTACATTATTGAAAGGTGATGATCTTTTTGATAATGAACACTTTGACATTGTAAGGTGACGACTTTACAATGATTAGTTTCACTATCATGTGACTTGATATCCGTGGATATGTCATGATAGTATCTCTTGGACATTTTGATAGATATCATGAGACTTGATATCAATTTGAAGATCATTATGATCCTTACTCATGGTGGATATGTATATATATCCGTGGATATGCCATGATTTATTATGGTAGACATCATGTGACTTGATGTCAGTGCACATACCATAATGAAGATATGTTATGAAGAATGTCATGTGATTTGACACTTTCAGTATACCATATCTTTTGATATCACGAATATGGTGATATCACTTTATACTTGGTTGAAGTTATCTTCCCTAGCTAAGAGGGAGTGTTGAATAAAATAACTACGGTCAGATATAAATGATGATTGAATATATTCAACATCATCATTTATATCGAAATCGCTAATACCGAGCATAGTTCATTGATCTATATTAAGAGAATATAAATTGTATATATATTCAGATCAAATTAAATGACATAAATTCAATTGCATAAATATATAGATTTAACGTCCTTAATGATTGTTAAATAAACCGATTAACATTCGGTTATCTTAATTAAGACGAAGGGACTCTATGAAAAAAGACACGTCCACTCATGGGACGTGTCTCCCTATCTATGTATATATGGCGAATTTGATCCTCAAGAAGAATATCAAAATAAATAAATGTTCTACTCTTGTAGATCGAACATCATAATGGAAACTTCAAACTTGTCGAATTCTGATCAGTATTTAACAGATTTCCTTCTTTTTCAAAGAATGGATAAGAATTGAGACAAAAATAGAAAGAAAGCGTGAGATAAGAATGGAAAGAAAGCTTGGAGAAAGCTTCTAGAAGATTGCTGCTTTAAATCTCTATCACATTCATCAAAAAGCGGGAAACTGCCTCTCTATCAGGAGCGTTGATACTATTTATAGCCATATTCCACTTTTCTAAGATCTCCTCTATTGCAATCAAACTTAGAGAATCTTTGACATCTTCAGCTTCTTTATGAGTTATATTCTTGAAAAAAATCGCTGCCCCAAAAGATGACTCACTAATTGATAACTTGGTGGCTCTGCAACTTTGTGCATTTTGACACTTCTCTTGATTCTCCCACAAAAGAGCATTCTACAACTTTTCCCAATACTTGTCCTTTTCCTCAAAGCCTTCTCAACATTTCCTGAGGCTGTAAACAACCCAAAATGACCAAGATGTTCGATTGCAACATAGCCCGCGTCTTTGAAAGCACGCAGATTGAACACTGGCTTGATGTGGTGCAAGTCAGTCTCAACTATCCCGTTGAAGTCATGATATAGTGCTGATATGGTCTTGAACTCAGTGGGAATGTACTCCATACTGCGAAACTCGAAGATTGACTGTAAACTCGCCTCTATTCAAACAAGTTTTTGCACACTTTCTATTTTTAGCTTGCTGATTTTCTTCTCCAAATGGATGAATTTTTTCAAAAATATTCTGAGATATGGGCTTTGTTCAAAATTTCGTTACAAGATGTTGTACCCAATATTTTTTTTGGCATTCTGCTTAAATTGAGCTAAACAATGTAAAAATACCTTCCAAAGTATGTTTTAGGTCAAACCAAACATAAGGTCTTTGTGGGTTTCTGTCAAGGAACCTATGGTTAAAAGTTTGAAAAACTGAAAAATTAGGGTTTTATGCCCCTATTTTTAGGGAAACCCTAAAAAATAAGACCTCCCTAGAAATGATCAAAAATGATTTTGATAGTGTTAATTGACTTCATGATCACACTAATCAAGTTAGAATCATTAAAAATTATGTTTTACTCTGGTGGGTCTATTCTCATTTTTTAGGAACAAAGTTAGGAGCTCTGCAACCATTAATGGTAGATTGGCCAGTACCGGGTGCTTAAAGCTAAACCTCAAAAGCTCCAACAAAGAAGCCATGGCGGAAAAGGTCAAAAAGATGCTGTCTAGACGAAGGAGTTTCTCAAAACAAAAAAGGCCAAAATTTGGCTAACTCTGGAAGGTGCATGTTTTGACTACCAAAGCAAAACACAGTCTACAGTTCAAAAAGGCGCCCCTCTTGAAGAAAGGCGCCCTTGGATCTCCGAGAGCAAATCAAATCACCTTGCATCTTCAGATCATTCATCTCCTTCACGTTCGTGTTGTCTTGACAACGCAACCGTCAGTTAGATCATCTGATTCAAAGATAAATGGCCAATCATCAGCGAAGTATGGAAGATCTACAAGTAGAAAATATGTCAAAAAGGAGAGTTTCATGGCAAAAATGCCCCTGTTGGCCAGGGGTGCCTGTCAGTTCAAGGTACCAGATGAATCCATCAACAGTCGCTCTATACATGATATCTTTCTAGCTTCCCCCCAACTACGTGATCAATTTGATAACACATTCACTGGACACGCCAGACAATCAGAAGTTGAGATCAAGCAAAAAAAGCCAGAATTGAAGAATTGAAAAGACAAGCCAGAAATTGGCTAAGGACAAAAGAAAAGCGCCCCTCTTGAAGAAAGTCGCCCTTTTTTTGAGGCATTCAGATTCAATCTGATTGATTACTGCCTTCCAAGATGACCTTCTCAGCTATGATCAATCTCGGCAATGAAACTATTAGCGAGAAATTTTGACAAATCAGTCATTTGATGGCGGAGGTCAAAACAGGCAGTTTGAAACACAAACAAAAATAGTCAAAAGGTCAAAGGTGCCCCTGTTGGCCAGTGGCGCCCTTGAGTTTGAAGGACCTAAACTCACTATTATCAAATGAGAAGCCAGTCATTCTGTCCATGCCGAAGTTGGCTACCCGATGCATCATCAGGCAAAGTCATCTAACTCATCAATCAACGGCAACGTCAAATCAAAGCACAGAGGGTTTGTAAAGGCCAAAACGAACAACAGTCAATGAAAATTGACTAAGGCATTGCCAAAAACGCCCCTCTTGAAGAAAGGCGCCCTTCTTTCTGAAGGTCCAAACTTAGTTTTTTGAGTTGATCTCTCCCAAACATATCTCGTCAAGCTGATGCCATCTCAACAACGGATCCGTCAACAACTGCCAAAGATCAACTGAGCAACTAAGATCGAAGATCAAACAGAGGCACCTTAGCCTGCAAAAAATGATGAAAAAGATCAAACTTCAAGGATGGACGCCTAAAAAGGTCAAAGCAAAATGTTGACTTGAGTTAGCAAATTTGGAGGCAAAAAGAGGCCAAACACTCCACAATCAGTGGAAATCACCTTTTTGAACTCCAAATTAGACCTAAATCACGAGTTGGCATCCATACTTGGTGGATCTCAATTTGAAATACCATATATTGATGCTAGGCATCCCATTCTTACTTATTCTTTTGCAGGTTGAAGGATAAAACAACAAATTGCTCCCAAAAACACATTTTCAAGATCTTGTAGAGGTTTTGGATGGATCTTTGATATTTCTGAAGATCAGTGGCAGTAAAAGTACTATTCTCCGAGGATTGTTTCCAGAGGTAGATTATCGCAAAGTGGCAGTTTATAACTTCCAATCCACCTTCTGTCCACTTCCTCTATTTATGTCTAAAATTCTTTGCATGTCACAAGAAATGACAAATTACCTCAAATCTGACCAATTGGGTACGATCAACGCATTTTTCCAGCAAAACCCATCTTTTCAGATTTGCCAAAATCAACAAACTTGCTGCCCCTATTTTTAGGGATCTTTTCAGAAAAGTCTCTAGATCAAAAGTCCAAGGAACTGGGTTTGTTTGGCTTCTAAGCACGAACAAAACCCACGTGCCAGATTTTTCCCGGAAAAATACTTCTCGGCAGGTGCTATATTTAAGGGTTTCGGGAAAGTGTCAGAACAAGGTCAAGTGCCCAGTTAATCTTTAAGTCTTGTAGAATGCAGTTTTCCCAGGTACAATACAAGACCAAAATGGTCTTGTACCATGATTATCTAAAGAGGACTGACACTGACTTATATCAAAAATCCCAAAAGTCAATTCTGAGGACTTGGAGGCATGAACTAGATTACATTGCAGAACATTGAAGAGTCCGGCTTATTCCAAGCTGCATCCATTCCTATCACTTTACAGAGCATTGAGCTTGTAACTGCTTGCACAAAGCATTACAACCCCACCACAAGAGAAATCCTATCAGTGGACGGAAAGGTGATCTGTAGCTTAAAGCCAAGGGACATAGAGACGTGTTTTGCAATCCCATCATGCCCTACCAGGAAGGTCATATCTGTGACCAAATGCGGAAAGGCATTCGAGGCTTCAAAAGACAAATGTTCATCAATAATGGCCGAACATTGGTTTAAAGTGAAGAAAGCCAGCTTGCCCAAATTGGTTGGGCGAAGAGAATTCAAATATGAGTATGCAGTGTTAATCACTCTACTCAGCAGAGTCACTGGGCAGGAAGAGGGAAATCACTTCGAACTGTGGATGTTCTATATCATTGGCAAAATAATCAGCAAGAAAGAACATTACGACTAGGCCTCTCTGATCAGTGAAATGCTCCACCCACAATTTACCAGGTTTCTAGAAGAACATCGTTTCCACATGTGTTCATATCTGGTATACCTGATAGCCTTCCAAGGCGAATTCAAAATACTAAACATTGTGGGAACCCTGGGTGTGCAGAAGGTACAAGAATACTTTCCACGTCTTGAGTTTACTCAAGTAGAAAGACATTTCAAGAAGATGAATGACCTCTTCACAATGCACACCGTGCGTGACCTAGACCATGAGATGCACATACGGCTATCACCAGCAGCTAAGGCAGCGATGGTGGACTGGGCGGATTGGTTCATCCAATTCCCTACTTTCACCTACATACGCGTGTACGGTTACAATGACCAGCCCGCTATGATGCCACGCTACCCTTCAAACAAGGTAGTGTTCATGGAATTCCTGAGGCAGTTGGCCGAGGTTCACTCTTACCTTCGCCAAAAGAAGAAGTCAGCTGCAAACTTTCCCATTTAGATGGAACTCTATAGATGCAAGACTGCATCCGATGCTAGGTTGATGAGCCAAGAAATAGTGAGATTTAATCTCAAGTACCTCATTGACAGGAGGTCATCATATGATCCAAGAGGACTCCTCACAACACATCTCGAGCAGCGATTGTCACATGAATCTTCCATAGAATATTTTTGGGTCAACTGCGAAGATGAGTTCAAAGTGAGAAGAAGGAACTATAGCAGATTCAAGCTCTCGCAAATTGCAGATTTCATGTCAGAGGACATCGAGGGCTTATCTGATGACGAAGAAGAAGTCATTCTTTCTCCCTTCTTCACGGATCAAGTGGATGCACAACCACTCGGCAGAGTAGATTGGTACACGA